>JAMBLF010001175.1:0-129682 GCA_030578115.1 Leucoptera coffeella | reverse complement strand
GTTTACTCTTGTGCGGTAGTCAATTGTGAAGATAGTAATTTTATAGCTACCTCGAAATATGGCAGATGATTGACAAATAGATGCGACGAGTTGCGCATTTATTCTAAAAAGAGAGTAAGTAATTAAAAGTTACAAAATGATAATGTATAGTAGATATATTATAATAAGGAGTACAAAAGAAAAACTTGCCAAACCGCCAAACAAAAGAAAAAGCACCTGTCACGTGAAGAATTTCTTTTTAAATTGAAGCATTAACTAGTCAAAGTAAATCCACTTTTGAGCCAGTCCAATGCGATTTAAAAAAACTTTTATCAAGATCGAGTTAGCATTTGAATTTTTAAGGCGTCAGGGGTTACGAACTTTTAATAGACTGTCTTGATATAATCTGATTCGGATTTAAAAATAGGAGCTCGCCGTAATGGACTTGCTCTTGCAAAAAATAAAAAGTCTGCTTGATATGGCTCTTATTTATAGACAAACATTTTTATCGACTAAGCAGAATGTTTTAGTGACAAAATTTTGTGTCTTAGCAATTCTTATAGGTATAGTATTTACGCTGTACCCCAAGTAGGGATATTCATGCAACATTTCATGATCAACATCCGGCGATGCACACGAATAGTTTCCCATTAACATGGAGCTCTCCTTTTTGCAACATCGACACCCAAACATCCAGAATCGCGCACACAGCATCCAAAAAGGCGAAATTGGTTAGTTCCACCGCGTCATAAATTCGCTTGGCTGAATGGCCCAATGCTTTTGTTTGGGAAAACTGAAACGGCGACGCGGACGATCGGCGGGTAACTAACAGTGCCATATTTCACTCTTTCGCACTTGACGGATTTGCGCGAGTTAGAAAGTGACAGGTGTAGGCTTAAGGCGGTTATGCGTATTTATAAATGAGGTTGTATAGCTACGGGGTTGTCCTTGATTTATGGACTTGGTACCTATGGCCATTCCTTTGTCCGAAATTGGGGAAATTTCGCGAAGGTTTGCGAAAAACAAATATGTTTACAAAGTTGCAGGATTTGTCAGTGCTAAGTTATACTTTAGTTCAAAGTGAGTTTTAGCTCGGCTAAGCTGGATTTGGACTGAGTTATAGTGTTTATTGACGTGTTTACTGTCAGGTGTTTTTGGCTGATTTTGCGTTCTAAAACTTGTGTTAGAAAAGTTTGAAATTTCACTACAACTTGCCGAATATAGATACCAAGTCACAAAAGAGGATAAATAGCATTTCAATCTATTATTAAGGATAATAAAAAATGCATACTGGTACAAGCGACCGGGGTAGAAACTATGTACCTACTTATAGATATTAAATCTTTGAGTCTCTTTTAATATTCAATTATTCTTTTTTATTAATAATCATATAAAGAATAATATCCCTTACGTCTTTTGATATATAAATATTCAACCAAACAAAACCCTTTACGCACATCAACCTACCCAAAACTCACATGAAATAATATGCAACATTCTCTTTCATTGTAACCCTTGACCTGCGCTCGTCTAGGAAATAGGAACCTAAAATGTTTAGTGCTTTTAACGAAAGCTGGGACCTACTTTGGACGCCTTCCAACATTTTGTTCAACGTTGAAAAGTGTTGCAGTAAGTGCGAACACTTTATTATGAAAATTTAGTCTTTATTCTTATACTTAATATACCTACCTACGATATATGAGTTACGATCCTTATTACGATAATTATTGAGTGTTTAAATCCATGTTTTATAGGTAGCTTATACCCAATACGCTTTATTCTTATTCTTAATATACCTACCTACCTATATGTGAATTACGATGATTAACCTTTATCATTGAGTATCTTACATATATGTTTTACTGGTTAGTTGATATCCAATATAATAGATGTTACAAACATGCTGATTATTTCATATTTAGTAGGTATATGTAGGTATAATATATTTTACTTAGGTACCTATAAACGTCAAACGCCGAGTGTGTGCGAGGTGTATGAGTGTTAATAAAGCGTAAGTGGTATGTCAGGATTTGGACAGATGGGGATCCGTGTTCTCTGCCTATCCCTCTACAGGGAAACCGGGCGGTGATGAGTATGTATTTATATATAGGTAAGTTTATCTTACTAAAATATATAGCACTTGATTAAATATAAGATCATCCATTGAGAATATAACCTTATCCAACCTTAGTTAGCTTCTAAATTCAATTTTATAACTCTATTATTCATTCCTTATTTTTTAAATTCAAAAAGGCTACAGCAGAACGGTTTCAGCCGGCAACTTATTACCAGACCCGATCGAGATCCAATCCAGCACAAATGGGACCTATAAATCTAGACTACGCGTCGCCTAGCCAGACTTAGGTCTTTTCTTGAAAATGGAACTATTTTTAATACAACTTTATTAAATATACACGTCTCTATGGTATGGGATATGTTTTATTATATTTGAAATTTAGTAATTGAGAATATTTGTCAATAAGTTAGTTCTTAGTCCCTAAGAATAGATTAAATATGTCTTAAAGTCTTACAAAATATTTAATCAATAGAAGTTAGTTTAATGGTTTGTGAATTTTGCAAGTAGTATGTGTATGCAACTTAGAACCAACCAACCAACCTCTTTTCAACAACCTTCTTCTCGCGTTACACAGGCAACAGAACGACACCAATTAATTACTACAAATCTCGTCATCCGATATTAGTTTTACGATTAAAATCGACTCGCTCCAACGAACGGTTGAAAGAAATAAAAGGACCGTTCGTACTTATAAATAAAACGCGATACCATCTCTATGGTGAGGTGATCCGTGCATTAATCTCGTTGCCCATCCCTGGCTCATCTTACTACTTTACCCATCACGACATGAAGCTTTATGAAGTGGTAGAAAAGATGTGAATTACGGTTTTTGGGAGGAAAATAGGTTTTAGATCGATACATCGATGTCTAGTGTTTGGTCGATTCGATCTTTGTTCGATACTGATAATAATAATAAAGCATTTATTTACAGCCACAAAAACATACACGATACAAATATTTTACAAATCAAAGCATCAATCAAATCAAAATAATGATCTTAAAGTATGAGATTATAATAGGTAAAAATTATAAGAGTAATGTTAAGGTACCGGTTGAATGGTACGTCTTCTAAACGAGTCCATTCATCTATTTCCTAGTGTAGGTGTTTATTACTTTTAAGGAACTTCTTATATCGTTACTTAGATGGCATAAGTTATGTGATCACGTAATAAATTTCATTTCATATAATAAACTTTATAAAAGGCTGTATTACATTTACGTACGTCTGAAGTTTCATTAGTGGAAATGAACTACAGTCATAACTCTATGTGAGTTTTGCAGTTGTATAGTCTGTGGCAGGGGTTCGCCATTATGTCCTGGTGGACGGAGGTGGTTTGCTCCTCGCCATGGCTGGCTGCAGCATAAATGGAGCCCTGCGTTCAATGACACACTCTGTGATTCTTGAATTTACGCGGCCGCCGCTGACCTCACACGCTTTTTACCTCCTTTTTTATTCATCTCGCCACACCGACGATTTTTTTACTCGTACCAGTTTGTTTGAAGCTTAAATTTCTGATTTGATCTCTCGGACGTCGCATTCTCGACATATTTTGATGTTATTCAAAAGAGCTTTTTATTTCCTTTTGGTGTGGGCGCGTTCGAGCCGAGAGCCGATACAAAGAATCGGGGAGTTATGCTGCCTCGCGCGCTGATTAGCTGCTCCGACGCGGTGACGCAGCGCGCGTCGAGATGACACCGCTGCGAGGAGATATGGCGGAGGGCATTCCAGCAGAACGGCCTGAGGCTGGGCACAATGCAGCTCCTGCGCTGTGGCCCAACAATGCGTGAAATGCCCTGACAAACGATGACAGCGGCCCGCCTGCCACGCCGGCCTCCTCGCGATTTATGATATCCTATTACGAGATTTAATGACACTAAACGTCATGCTGCGCCCGGGTACGGAGCGGCTCGGAAGCGCCGGCTCGCACTCCCGTGACGTCACTCGAGATGTTCACAAGCGATATTGGCTGTTGGCACAATAAGCGCTAGAGCAAAGAAGCGGCCGTGAACGGAATCCGCTCAGAGGAGGGAACTGAAAAATTACCATATTCCGAGTGTGTAAACATTTGCCGGCAATCTTCCCGTTGTCAGCCGACAGGCGTCCGACTTGCAGCCAAATATTTGCGCCAGTCTCATAAATTGAGCGCAGGGGCTGCGGATAACACACATAATACCTCATGCTCAGAGCATAATGTGCGCCACGGATCGGTAAACATATTGTAATGGGAAACTGTGTCATTGTTTGCGTTTTATCACACGCGCCGAGGAGTTGAGGGCGCAGGACTCCATAAATAAGGTGCTAAATAATAAGCGGCGAGCGGAGGTGGAAGGCGTTAAGCGCAACTTACAGCGTCGGAGGCTCTAACTCGTCCTAATCCGACCCTTAAAATATTCGGAATACGTCAGGGGCGTAAATCGCGCGCCTTTGTATGTGGGTCGGGAAGTCGTATTTACGAGACGCGGCGCGACCGAGATAGCCCACTCCCGAATTAAACTTGAATTTAAAACCATTTTATATTAGCTAAGCTAGCTTAGATCGGGGCTGCGGCGCCGCGCGCGATAAGAGAATTGGCCTGTCACGCCGGGATGATATATTTGACCAGCATTTCCATAGCGGCTCCCTCCCTCGCCCGCCTTTTCATTTTGTACGTGTCTGCGATCCTCGCGTACCCATTATGCGCGCTCTGTTTTGGCTTTCATTGAAAACGCGGCTTCGGTTTGGCTCAAGTTTGAACGAAATGTGCTTACGGTGGACTTGTGACGGAGGAGGATTTTAGCTCCCGCTGAATCTCACAGTAACTGCGTTTTTCAGGAAGGATGGAGCGCCGTCGGTGGACGGCTGGTGCCTATTTTCGTCTGCTTATTTGAATAATTAAAAATTTGGCAAGCGTCGGCGCTGTGCAGTTCACGAATGGATAATCAGTACGTTTTTACTGCACTGCGTCGAAATAATTGTTATGTACTCACTGGGCCTAAGTGGAGCGGCCGTTTTTGGCAGCGGCTTCGGCGTCATCGCTCTTGAATATGCGGAAATTATGCGCCGGAGGCATGTCGCTCGCACCTAATCAATATTTTACTAGCCACGCGGCTAATTTATTCGGAGACTAGTATCAATTTCCATAGGCCATAAAATGTTTATGGCTAAATAAGTATCGCTAATAAAAATGTTCTGTTACTTTATGGGCTTGTTGATGATGAATATCTTAATTTCGAGTGTTATTGACTCTACCTGCTCGTAGATGACTTACCTGTAACAAACAAAATGACGTTAAGTTGGGGAATAATTTTTAACATATTCAAATACGCTTGAAATTATATTTACGACATTGTTTATTTTGATTTTTATAGTAAATGATCTTTATAGATAGCAGATAAACAAAAAGATAAAACTACATATTAATAACTGTGTATTTTATTGGTTATAGACTAATTTTGAATACTAAATACCTATATCATCTTTAATCTGAATATCTTTAAGAAGCATACATTTATTAAACACAAATATATTTACAATAACTTGAAATTGCTTGCCTTATTGCCAGTAATTCCTAGAACAATGTAGTCATGTACAATATGTCAGTCATTTTCTCTTTGGTTTCGTAGATAATTGCTAACCACAAAGCAGGCATGAATTTAGTCGCGTGTCAAGTCAAAATTATTGCGTTTTTACAAACAACGAAAGGGTTAAACAAAATAATCCACTACTTAATTAGACTTATTCATAACAAATAATGTATATTATATTCTTATTATGTAGCTACTATTAATATTCATGATTAATAAACTAACGGGACTTATCGCGTAAGTTTTTATATAATAAAATTACCTTTATTAACCCGACGTTTCGGCTACGTTGCAGTAGCCATGGCTAGTTAGTTATTAATCATGAGTATAAATCGCGAATCTCTTAAAACTTTAATTACTATTAATATTGTTTATGTATATGGAAGTACAAGGAACATCCTTAAGTATGACGGTGTATAGAGGAAATATCTACGTTCCTCTTTTAACGAAAACAAACGTTTTTTTAATATATGCATTTTTGGTCGGAATCAGAAAAATGAGGATTCATGACATCTGCTTACCTTTAAAAAACAAGGATGTTGTGAATGTATGTACTAATATTGATTAACCTTCTAATCAATTCTAAGTAAGTAGGTGCTTGGCTAAAGTATAAAGCTTAGTTTATAAATTGATACGTTTATGTCTGAAACGTAATTTCTGTGGGCAAAACAGTAATTTCGTTTTGCAATTTTTATCGATTCATCAAAGGTTGTTACGTGGGTATACTAACTGGCTTTGATCGTTATTTCCTAGGTCTTAGTCAGCTGTTACAATTCCCAGTAATTTTAATGCTGAAATGCTTATTGTGGTGACTCATAGCGGTTCTGTCGAGTGGTGATTCAATAAATATGTTGTACATTATTTTAAGTATAAGCCTCTTTAAGGTTATGTTGTGAAATAATCAAAGTATGTAGCAAATTGCTGATATATCCACTGGTATTATGTTAATGAGGCGAAAGTTATATGAAAAACTCGAGAATTTTGGTTTATATTGGGAGGTGGGATTGCTTTGTATGTATGTATGTATGTTTGTGTATTAAATTTTTGCTATATATATTTGCTATAATTATATGTGCGACAGAATTAAGGAATCCGCCCAAGGCTGCAGCTCACAATGGAGCAATTGTACACGCCTGTCCAGAGCCGTGATATGTAAATTGGCCTGAACACTTTAATTGTATAATTTTGTGTTTCAATAGAATTTTATTCACAATTTTCATGTTACGGCCGCCATTGTTGGTGCGTTCTCATAGCGCGGTAATGGGATGAAATTGTCGAATTAGCCGACGCAGCCGCGGCTGGCGATGTCCCGCCGCCATTGTGCCGCGACCACATTCGAGTCTCCCATCAGACAAAGCAACCTCTGATGCATGCCTTCCCTGTCATCCGACGGATGCAGTTATTTCATTAGCCAGCGCACTCGCCGTACACAGCGGGGCCCGTAGCCTTCATTACGGGCTGGAAAAGAGAAATGTCTTCTCTAGTACTCGGCTAATGACTTAAGGCGTGGATTTAGATTTCCTAGATCCGCACGAAACGGAGCCTCCCCTCCCCCTTGCACTTGCAGTTGGTTTTTATTTCCTTTTCGCTCCTTTGTCTCGTCGGATGTCGATCTCTCGCTTGGCTGGCCCCGCCCATTTGTAACGTCTACTCGTCGCCGCGCACCTGTCCCGCTCTGTCCGGCTGATTTATGTGCGAGCGAAAGAGTTTGATCGATGCATTGTTTTCTCTCGTCGAGTGTCCGTGCCGATGGCGATTGCGGCGCAAAAAGCGAGCGGATCCATCCGATAGGGCGGAGGCATTACGGCGCTCCGGCCGCGTGTAAATCCACAGATAATGCTCGCCGATTAGGCCGCGAATTCCGCCGGCTCCGGTGTCGCCTGGGAACGGGCTGCGACGGCACCCGCGCTGCTTTACGACGCGGATCGCGTTACCCACAGCGCCCGAGATGGACGCCCTCGCTCCGGCCGTTCGCCATCGACGATGCCTCGGCTGCGTCCGATAATGTGCCACTCATTATTAAGTCGTTCTGGGAGACAACACCCGCCTCTATGCCATCATATTGAGGAGCGCGTCTATAAATCTCGGCCGGCCATCCGCTGAGCTCCAAAAGGAGTTCTCAATAAAGATTTTAAGCTCGGCGCTCGGCGGCCGCAAAAAGTGCCCGTCGCTTGACAAGTTGAGAAATGTCATGGCGGACGAGAGGACTTGTTCGCTTTTTTCTGCTGAACCTCGGCGGATCCCAATTCTAATCAAAATTGTTTACGCGTCGATCGCGGCCCGCGGTCGCCGTACGTGTTCGCCTCCACTCCATTTGGTTTTGTTCGCTGACTCGCGTGGGAACTGATCTTAACGTTTTTGTTAATGCTTTTCGGCCACGGCTAAATTTGAAAACGGTACTTTAACATTTATAATGAAACAAATTCAAATGTTGAAATTAGTTTCGCCGACGACATACGCAACGTGGCCGGGTCGGAGGCTTGGAATAATCCACGTGCCGCCATAAATCAAAAGGGAGCGCCGAGGCGACAGAGGGCGTTATTATCTCTGTAATTGCACGTCACGCGAAAAAGAGTTTCCCGCTTTTCTTTCAGACTTTGTTTTCGCAGCGCTCGCTATGATATATGGCGCAATGAATACGCGATGCGCCGCGACACCTGCCCTGTCCTATGAATCCGGAATCGCCGTCGCCTCCACCTCGTTACGCGGCGGCTGTCGTTCCAAATGGCGAGGGAAATTGGCATAGAGGGCGGCGCAGGACGTGCAGCTGGGCGCGGGAGGGACTGCTGCCCTCGGAGGCATTGTCTGCTAAGGAGGCCGAGCTAACAAAGCCGCGATATCAGAGCGAAACAATGGAGCCGCAACAATGGAGAGTAAAACCAACATGATAAACGCGGCGCAAATAGGCGATAAGCCCCGCCTAAACTGTAACAAGGCGTCTCACTATCGATGTCTCTGTCAAAAACCGTCAAAAACGTGACAGGCGCCGTGTCAGCCTAACGAGGCGGGAAGCGCCAGTCAGCGTGACGCGGCGCTCCGCCAACATGACCAGCGAAACGGTGCAGGCTCCGTTTCAATGCATCGCACCTCTCAGGTCCGATTAAGACGCCAGTTATTGGATATTAATGACTTTTATTTGGGTATTAAACTATAATGAATAAGCACGGATAATTAAAAATCTTATCAGGTTATTGATTGACTACACAATTTAAGTTTTACTACTACTACCGAGGTAATGGGAACACAATAAATTTTAACGCCATCTGTGATTGAATAGGTAAACTAAAGGTCAGGCTGTATAGGTTCGCACGAGGAAAAATATACTAAAAGTCAGTTCACCTGTTTTTCTAATGTAATATCGCTAAAACGTCCAAGGCGGAACATGTATAAAACAAACAAACACAAAACCGAAACATAAGTCATCGGAACTCGCAAGACAATACAAAAAACATTCGTAACTTTCATATTGGGTCCCGTGGGAGATCGAAGGAAAAAATAATATGGATTCCGCTCCATACATATTTAATGGGGTGCACAACCGCGACCTAGTGAAGTGTGCCTTAGAAATTGGGAAGCTGCTATTGGAATCTAGGAAGGTCTCAGAGGAAATCATTGGGAAGGCATCCGGAAAATTCACCGAACATTCCCTATCATGTTGTGGGACACCTGTACGTGTGTACGTATCCTTATGTTGGCTGAATAGTTCCGTATCGAGTCTTGCTTGTGTACTCGAATAAATATATAGCATGGAGTTTGAGTAAATACATAATTTCAAAAAATGTATTTTAATAATATTAGATCTTTCTTTAGCATACATATGTATATAGAATACGTACAAAGATTATACTTTATTTATAAAATAGAGGCAATCAGACCCGTTTTTTGGTAAAACTAATACAAAATCACAAGTCTCTCAAAAACATTATACGTATATAAGTCCTCGTATAATTTTATTTACTACATAATTCGCACAATACATGACTTAAAATCAGAGTAGATAATCATACTCTTTATTTTACCTAGTTTTATCATAGATTTAGTCATATACTACATACATGACTAGTCAAACAAATCACCATCTCAAAGAAAGCATACTGAAGGGCCATTTCAGCGTTACATTAAACAATTAAGGTGGGTTCAAGACGTCGGATCGATCACGTCACGAAATATTCATAAACCCCGCCGGAGAAGGTTCAGGGAGGCTTTTAATTATTCAAAATGTCGACACTATAATGGGAGAATAGTTTATAAATATTCAATGGCGGCACTTGCTTCGGTTCAGCTCGGAATATTATTGAACAGTTACGGCGTTTTTCTATAGGACGATTGTGGGGTTAAAATCAATTATCAGTGAAGGGAAACAAGATTTTTTGAAATAATATTCACGTATTCCTTTATTTCTATCCATGTATGTTATTTTTATTTCAACTAAGTGTCCTTTAGGCTATGTGCATTATTAAGTAAGTAGGAATTGGTATAACTAAGAGATTACTGTATAAATATAAATTTACACTATTTATAATGTAATAATTTTTAGAATAAGTAGAGATTGACTAACTATTTTACAGCCTTTACCAAACAGCCTTTTAAGATGACAGATGGTCACCAATTCAGCCACTTAAACTCACTGACTATTAGCAATTCAAACAAAGGTTAGGTTTAATTCCAAGTATCCTAACCTTTGCCCTTTACATTTATATCATAACAAGAAACGTTAAAAGCAGCGATTGAACCAAACCGGAACGGGCAATTAGAACACATTTTGAAATCAGTGTTCCTGCAGTTAAAAGGGACTAGGGCCTGTTGCGAAGGGCGCTAGTGACCGCAACTTGGCTCAAAAATTCAACTTTCAACTTGACATTTGGCTGCGCGTGCAATAATCGTTGCGGTCAGGGGCGATTCTGCTACGCGAATGGAAATATATACAACTTTTTCGTATTGTATCCTTATTTAGGTATTTTACCCGTGTTTCATTTATCCATGATCTCTGCCTATCCTTTTACAGGGAGACGGGCGTGGTGTGTATATATGTATATATTTTACTTATTAAATATTAAGAGACTTAATACAACCGTAATAGGTTTTACTTAATACAATAGTACAGTAATGCGTTTACATAAGAGATAGAAATACGGAGAAGTTAGAAGACGAATCTTTACAGTATTGGTACTAAATCTATAAATCAATAGTTATAATATACTTTACACTATTTCACTGTATCTTCATTTTTGTCTATCATCTTTACATAAGTAACCTCTATTATTTTTGCAATAATAATAAAACTAAATCACTAAATAACTATTGCATAGTCAACGTTGACCTTAGGAGAATCAGGCCCAGGTATAGTCCAATTTGCGGTGTGGCCATACGACTTGAAAACGCCGTGACATTAGCACAGGATCTGCGCTGGTGTGGCCAACTGATTGGCCAAATTGTTTTTGATTGCCCTTATTTAAACGCCGGCGGCTGTAATCGGTCGACATTGACCGGGAACTGGTGTCTATAGGATTCAGCGATTGATAGTTAGTACTGGGAGAGGTCTGGATGTAAATAGTCTTCTTGTGACGTGTAAGGGACTTGGGGATGAGTTTAGGGTATGTAGATAGTTGTTTTATTGTTAGGTTAGGCACTGAGGGCCTAGGAGGTCTAATAGGCAGGATTGGATACCATGTCGTAGCTCTTAATATTCTTAAGTATATTTTCAAAAATGTAAAGATTGCACACAAAACACGATTAAATAACGATCACTACACACAACTCTATCGGATAAAAAGTTTGCGGGTTACATATCTAAATTTGCAAGTAAATACATGGATTCTCAGCGAAAGTTCTTACACTTACCTATCTCGGCAATTGGCAAGTTTAGTCACAGTCTTTTCCCTCCCCATAAACCTAACATATATGCCTATGTACAGGTAATCGTGAGTACCTAAGCGTACCTACCCAAGGCAATTACGTAGCCTATACAGCCATATGGCGAGGGTAATTGGTCCCATTACATTGATTACGGCAGCTTTCGATTACCGCGCCATTGGCTGTTGAGATTACGGTATTTTTCTCAGAGATTACTGTAATAGACTGCCTTTTATATACGGTATCTTGTGAATTTATAAGTTCACAGTGTTGCATCGTGTGGGAACATTGCGGGCGCCATGTTGCTGCAAAAACTGCACTTAAGTTTGATAAGAGAAGAATTGAATTGATTGACGAAAAAAACTTAACACCAATTAGATACTATTCACAGTATAAGTCATTTCGAATCGAAAGGTTACTAGATTGATGTGAATTTTTTGACAATAGTAGTACATGTGTTTTTAATGAATAAAAGTGTATTGTAGAGAAATTAAATACAATTACAGAATTATTCTCGAAATATTGGAACATAGTTAAATAGAATGCAAAATAGGTGTTATATAGAATTTTTACTGTTTCATATGTCAAGCTCTTATAATAATCGTGAACTCTATACCTAAAACCTCTTAGATAAGATTTTGTTTTTTATAGTAAATAATTAATCAATCGTCATTACTTTTAAGTCCATAAATACTGGTAGGTCATCCTCTATATAAATACGCATGTAATTCTTGACCCAAGCACTAACTTCTATCTAAAGTACGTTAACGTCTACCCATCCAGAACACTCACGATCTCCATACAAACGTTGTTTATAAATAATTCTAGGCCCGTTTGCCCATTGATAGTATGTAAATAGTGCATGCTCACGACGGTGTTCAACATAGTATCTGCAGGCCTACGCAGCTACGTATAAGGAGATGCTAGCAAATTGTTACTGGACATTGTTCTCTGTATGAACTTGTGGATAGCTTGCATTCTAATTGTAATAGCTTATCTGGGTAATCTAATCTGGAATTTATATCTGTCTTTGTGGCTTGAGGGTTAGGATATGCTGCTAGGTTTTTGAATTGAGAAATGAAGAGGTTAGTATAGTTTTCGTAGGTCTGCGTATGTGATAAATGGATTATTCAGAAAAGTCTGTTATGTCAAAGTAATTGTGAAATTTGAGGTGTTTGTTAAAAAATTAATAATGATCAAAAACTCAAGAAGAAAAGTAGAATGATGACAAAAAACTTTGCAAACTTTTATCTTAGAAATAGTGTACTTAAATAAATTCACTATAAACACGTAATTTTGTCCATGCTAGTAAAATTGACAGATATTTACACTAAATTGGAAGCATCAAGAACAAATAAAGTTTTGGCCAAAGAAACACGAAATTGTCTTATTAAAAATAATTTAATTTCCAGCACAATAAATCTCCGAACAAAAGAACACACCAAATGAGGCAAAGATTTATGTCCTTATAAATCAACTGATCCATTCCATCAGCTAAGCAAACACAAGTCGAATAGCTCATTAACTCTTTATAGGATCGAAATTTACAGTTCGGAGTTATTACTTTTGGACGTCAAGGAATGACGGATGTAGGGAGTAGTCCCTTTTACATTTATTGCCATGTTGGCGCCGTTATATTTGAGGATTTTATAGGGTTTTGATATGAAGAAGGTTTTTTTTTATAAGTGTTTAACTGTAAAAAGCGGCTGTAGCACAGTGGCGTCATCTGACTTCTTATTAAAGGTCCTAGGTTCAAATCCCGGCTCTGATGCCAATGAATGAAATTTAAAAATATGTTTTATTGTAATTTACTTACAATTATGAGTCGCTAACGGCGAGGAAAAACATTGTGAAGAAACAGCTTATCCTCCAAGAGAAGTGATAGTCAGTGCCTGTGTACGGCGATACGGTTCACTACCTATCACATTGGGTGCTGTCTATTTATTAAAACGCAGGCTTCGTATACATAATGTTCCACCGAAAATTCAAGAGAAGACATTTTCTAATCACCTGTACCATTACATTATATAAAATCGCTAAATTAGCTACCAATCTTTCCTAAAAGAAAAATATCCTCTTTACTTCTCTTTAATCGCCTTTTAATAGCATTTAGTACCTCAAATACCTAAATTATCATCTCTAAGGTATTCTCGAATGGGCATAAATCTGCAAACACTAAGAATGGTCCCATGTGACTCATTACTGGCGTAGAGAGGGTTGGTTCATTACACTGACGCAGCACATCTGCCCATAGTTGGATGTTAGGTATACGTAGGTTATTAGATGAAAATTTATTTAGAAAATTTCAGATAGACGCTATATGGAAAAAGGGTGACGTTAGGAGAACCTATAACCGCCGAGTGTGTATAAGAAGATGTATGAGTGTCAATGAAGCGAAAGTTGTTTGTCAGGATCGGGACAAATGGGGAACCGTGATCTCTGCCTCTACAGGGAATCAGGCGTGATGTGTATGTATGTTATTTATTTCTTCAATGTACGTCACCCTAGCAGGGAACCTTTCGGCGACGTACCAATAAGAAGGTTATATTACCAATGAATCTCATTAATAAGTCCATATATTCATATCCAAGCACACATACATATATTTCTTTTTCTATATTACTATTAAGATTGGAGAAATGGGTAATCTGTTATAATAATTTGTTGGTAAATAAATAATTACTATTTATATGGGCCTAAAAATATCTTCTTATACTCATTTGGTTGTGACGGTATTAAATATCGACGAAATTATATGGGTTTGGATAGTTTTGTTATTAGATACAGTGTAAATCGATATCAAAGTCTTAAAGCGTTATAGACTAATTTTAATCCATTTTTAACCATCTTCAAATACTTAGAGGCATTAAATATGTAACGTATTGATTATTTACACCATACACATGACAAAAATCCGTCCATTCTTGTCGAAGCCAGGAATACAAATGACTTTACGATGCTATGTAACCTGACGCAAGTGACTTCCGCTTCCCGTAGGAAGAGGCGCCATCTCTTTTATTTTATGACGTACTAGGGCATTAGGGCCGTTCGGTTTACGACTCATAAAATTCTGTCACTTGTTGAGTTGATCTCTGACTAAAGATGCAACTCTTTTAACAAGTCGTAATGCTTGTGGGGCTTGTTATTATGTCGAGTGTTATTGTTAAGGGTTAGCACGTATTTTAGAGGTTTAAAAGGGAGTATTATACTTTCTGGTATTGTGTTTAAACTGTGTATTGTATAGAATGTAATAAGTGACATCTTTACATTGATTATATGATGGTTTATGGGATTTTGATGCTTTAATACTTCAAGAAATTACTTTAATAGTACATTACCGACTATCCCGTGTATTATGTCAAATGATATTGAATACTCATATTTAAATTCTGCAAGTGCATTAATCGGTACCTACTTAGTAATTATATTTAATATTTGCCAGCAAATTCATACTAAATTTACTCAAAATATCTTGTCTATCTAAAACCTAATCAATCTAGATCAAAAAGGCCGAAGATCTTAGAATTAAAAGGACGTAACTGCAAATGTTTTTTCCTAACCTACCCAACAAAATATTCTATATCTATCAGCCAACATTAGGTAGTAAGTATATTTTTAATTTGCACGAGCTATCCATCTATATGCCTTCCCTTCGCGGGAGGGGTGGCTCGGGATTGTTCCGCTCTTCCAGATAAGAGAAAAACAGGGGACTGTGATGGGAAACGCGAATACACGGACTAACAGGGTTTGGTACTTTAGAAAATGGCGGCTTAAGAATATTGGATACAGAAAAAAAAAGAAAAATATGTAAGTTGGAGAATTACTGGTGGATAAGACAGGAGTTTGGTTATATAAATGTGTAATTATAGGTTAATTGGCTGTGTTCTATGTTGAGGAAAAAGTGTAAGATAATGTGTAAATAAGTTAACTTAAACCTTTAAACTACTCCTAAGTTTTAGACAGTAAACTTACAATCAATTGTCATATTTTTTTAAAGCCTACAATCTGTTTTAATATTTCTTCTCAGGAACAAAAGTTTACTCGAAATGTATAGTAATATTAACGAACTTAGCCAATAAGTATCATTCAACGACACAACACCATTCAACCCACCACACCTATACCACAATAAATAACACCAAAGCCTTGCACTTAGCCCAATACATCAATACTCCATTTTCCGGGAGCAAGTATCAAGCCATGTCGGTCCTATTGCGACCCCCCCATTCGCGACAATTAATCATTCCCCCCCGCACCCCGCCCCCGGGTGAAAGCGTGCACTTCTGTTTCATTAGAAACGGAGTACCTACAAGTTTAAAAGTATATGCTTGTAACTACATACATAGCTTTGAAAGGGGCTTCAAACGAGACTAGGTAGGAAGGGATTAGGAAGAAATATGGCGTTTACATGTGTCGTTCGTTATAATTTATAAATGAAGGATAGGTATGTGCAGTTGCATTGATGTAGGTCCAAATTGTATAGTTCTCGAACTTTTCTTATAGAATTTATAGTTATGTATGTTTAACTCTACATTTTAAGTTGATATTTGTCTGAATTCATATAAAAATTTTAATCGACAAGAAATTCGTAGTAATCTGCTATGAGTATTATTCAAATTGTAGACACAGTTTAAGATTTTTTTATATTTTACTATTATGTGTCTTCTCTTACGTACATAAGAGCTCAGAATAACATAAGAAGTACGTTACATTTCACTTGTTTTTCGAATACGAGATAAATAACTCAAAAATTAAGGGCACTTGACTATTACGCGACACGAGTCGCTTAACAAAGAACTACATCAACAAATTTGCTCTCCGGAAGCGTGGCAGCGCGCGCGGCTGCACCCGAAAGCTTCCGAAAATCGGCGACAGGGGGCGACGCCGGAAGATGTAATGATGTTTGTCAAATGGAAAATGAGATAGGGAAATGTCGATGGGCCTACCATGGAAAATCGCTTGTCATTGCTCAACGCAGGTTAAATGGAGATCGTTGGGTTTGATTGCCGGCACGTACGCATATGCTGTCTAAGCACAATTCAGTGAGGAGATGTACTGAAAACGAGGAGACATTTGGATTGTTTTTTGTTGTTTAAAGATGTTAGTCTAGTAAGGATTCGAACTACAGAGAGAAGAATTTTGACGAAAAATTGTTTATTGACTGAACATTGTAGCTTTTCATATACTTTGTATACTGTAAACAAAACCTAGTTAACCTAGTAACAGTTTAGTTACTTGATGATAAATTAACAACCCTTCACTAAAACACCTTTTTAATTTAGATGAATATTAATTTAGAATAAACGTCCCTACATATGTATATCAAATGACCAGCAATTATTGACGTATCGAATAAAAACTCCCAATGACATTTGGAATGTTGACATTTAAGTAAAAACAAGTGCCGCTCGCGCACGCCGATTAAACATCGGAATGCGATATTTTAACACGTGACGCAATTAACCTACCGCGTTGTTTTTATGAGCATAGTCAGATACCCAGTTTATGACGTCTAAAGTCCCGTGCTAAAAAGAATGCTAACTAGCTACCGTTCTTAACATGATGTAGAAGGTAAATAAGTTACTATCTATATAGTTTATTGGGCGATGAGCTATCAAATTATCACTTATTGCCACCATAACTCCAATATTTATTCTAAAAGTTAGCTAAGAGAGATGACTCTGATGCCCTGTCCATCCCTCGAAAGGGTTTAAAAAACTTGAATCTACATTAATATATATATGTTCATGGTCGTAAATGTTCAATTCTCATTACTGATAGCCTTTTACGATGTACCATACAGGGGTTATATGCTGTTACAATGATGCTGAGTAATTGATCTCTTATATATTTTAAAAATAAGTGTCATTGTTATCTTTTAGGGGTAGTCGGATCCATATTGATCACTGTTACCCTGCCATTGTAGTAGAGACTAAGTAGGCACCATAAGCAATGTGAAGATTATTGTTTTAATTATATAAAAGTTACTCTACAGATCCCATGGCATACCAAATATCCTTACAATAAAAACCATAACATAAATTATTGACGATTTTCCAACCTTAAAACCTCCAATGACATTACCAAAGTGACCCATCTCGTAAAATAGTAATCTTGATTAAGTAAGACTATCAGGGAGCGTCCAAGTAATACGCAGATAAAGTGTTCGAAATTCAAAACAAAACAAAAGAGGAAATGTAATTTCCTTTGTCTGGAGTTTCTTTTAAATTCAACTAGAAAAGAGTTGCGAGAAAAAAGTCTCGTTGCCGGCTTTGAATTTCAGGCGAGTTCTCTTAGCCCCTATTCTGGCTGAATGGGCACGACCATAAATCTTGTGCTTCTCTCAGCAGCTGATGTTGGTTCGAAATTCGAAATAGCGCCCCTATTATGGCGGCCACGCGGGAAATTTATTTGGGAATATGGAGAGGCGCCTCAGGATTTCTCCCGCTATTAACATTTAGAAGTACCTACGGAATATTGAGAGACTTTGGCCGTTCATTTCGGATGTTCTATTTGGGTTTGGCATCAATTAAATAATTTAAGACAATAACTGCGAGGATGTATGAGGTTTATAAAGAGATAATAGTTTACCAAGATCAAGAAAAGTAGGAATATCTGCCTATACCTCTCAAGTAATAGACGTGACATATACGTGCAAACATTACTCAACTATCTATATGCCTAGACGTAACAATATATATATACTACATTATCTGCGTACATTAAGAAATATATAAGTTACACTTTTAGCTTCTAATTTCTCAACTTAAGATTTCCTATAGAGTGTATAGTTCCGAATTAACTTCCGTATTGTAAGAGACGTAATTGCCAGTTCGACTGTCCATCATCGATCAAGAATAAGCCCGTGGGTCCGTAACAATGGAGAGAGGGCGCGAGTGTGCGCGCAGATAAAATAAATGGAGAACGAGTGAAAAATGATGACGCAGCCGCGTGGAAGGACGCTGCGCAGACTATGGCTGCGGATAGACTAGGCCAGGCTTCAAACTTAGAAGGTATATCTATAAATGTAGACACTTTTGTCTATAAGTACTAGAATGATAGTACAGTAGAGTCTTAAATGATTTTGTGTATTTTTGGTATGTGGTTATAGGTTAGAATGTAGGATAATATCTAGCTGATTATTAAAGTATGAAGGGAATTATTAGTTTGAGAGATACACTAGAATGAATATTATTTTAAAATACGAAATGCATGTATATTCATGAAAAAATGAGCATTAAAATTTTTAAGAAATTTTGTAAAATACAAACAAGTTTTTTCTTATAAAACTGTCAGGTCTGTTTTGTGTGTAGTCTGCATTTTCCAGTGAAACGAATACTGGGTCAAATGTTTCAGTTGCATTGGCTTTTCATTTGTTTTTTACTATTTTTAAACTTTATTATGTAATACCAAACTTATGTAAACGTATGTAAGGAACTCTTACAATTAATTTAGTATTTATTTGTGCATAAGTATAGAAATAAATATCTATAAGTTTCGATGGAAAGATGGAACTAATATTAAAAAGCGAAGCCTTAAGAGCATTTAATAAAGGCACGTTTCAACACAACTTTTCCTCGTAATTTGGCAAAAATCCTATCGGCATTTTCCTTCTTTTTCACGCTGAAATCCCACGAGACTTTGGCACGCCGTTTTAGTGCCATAAAGCTTTTAAGGAGGTCGCTTAAATGAGGTCTTAATGCCCGCAACGCTGACCGGTAAGAAATTGGATGTTTTTTATTTTGAGAAAAATAAGTGTAGAAAATAATACATTGATAGAAATAGCGAAATATAAGGGAATGTTATGCTAGCACACACCATATTATTTGATACTCTTCTGCTACGGATTTCTTATTACCAGTATATATTTACTTTCATTTGCCACTTATAATGTGTATAGGTTTTGCTAATTACCGTCAGAAGTAAAGAATATAGTCATTTCCTGATAAGTAACATTATCTGGAACCTTCCACTTGTTATTAAAGCTTAGAGACTTAATTTATTCTACCTATATTTATATGTATACATAGTATTAAATTAACTTACAGTACTTTAAAAGAAATGAACCAAGAAGTATGCATCAAAAGGAGGTCGCATTTACTTTACAACTCACCAGCGTTCTTGGCATACCAAGAAGGATGACAAACAAGGAGAAGCACTTACCTGGAAAAAAAGATAAGTTTAATTAACTCAAAGTCCCGCCATGTCTCAACGAACGTGACTTATTAAAAAAATGGCCGACATCTCGCCAAAATTAAAAAAGATAATAAGTAATTTTATTTCATTAAGGGACTGCGGAATAACGGTGGTTGTTTAGAAAGGCATTTTTATATTTCGGATGAAGAGTGATAAAGCACAATATTAATTAATTTTTCACAAATAAAAAAGTGTTTCAGAATCATAAAATTATTTTGTTTATAAAAAGAATTTAGGATTCTGATTAAAAATTATTCAATAAATAGTCAGAATCCATCATACGAAGCATATATGTATATTATTTGCAGCTATTTTTGAATAGATGAATTTCTGGTGGACTCTGGATATTTTTGATTAATGGAATACATCGTTAGGCACAACACGATTTAAACATCCTAATTACACCTATTTAATGACCAACCAAAATCTCATATCTAACACTAATTAATTAGGTAATTAAAAATTATCTTTCTTATTCAACATATCTAGACCGGTATCACACCAACCAAAAACTATATTTCCCATTTGGTATATGTCAAAAGATCGACTAAATAAACATAACCTCAAACCGCCAAAAAAGCACCATAAACAAACCCAGCAAATTAGCAAGCAGGCAACCAAGAAAGCGTTATTACTCTCCGCCGTAACACTTCATCCAGACACGGTGTAGCGAGCTCATCCCGCCATTCATAAGGACGTCTTAGACGCCCCAACGGCCGTACTAACAGTAAAGGGGAGGGTAAGGTAGGGCCACAGAGGCGCGGATAGATGAGCGAGTTGGTAAGAAAGTGTGGGTTGAAGAAGCTATGGGTATTGTTTATGGTGTTAGTATTGAATAGTTGTAGCTAGAAATGTATGTAGATATGTTTTAGAATATTTATTTTAGTTATTTGTGTTAGTATTGAATAGAAGCCTGAAATGTTTGTAGACACGTTTTAAAATATTTAAATTAATAGTTATAATGTGATTGCGGTAATGGAAACTTGGACTTCTGACGGGTAGTCAGCAAGAAAGGCTTTGTCGTTAGTGTTGGCAACTTATTAAAAACTTTCTTCTTGGTTTAGTTTTATAATACATTCGTTTATATTATGTTTTTATTAAAAAAGTTCTTAAATATCAATTCACCTTTTTAATAATTATATTGAATCAAAACTATTATCTCTATTCAAACGAAAAGAAACAAAACATTTACGTATACAGCAAGTGTCCTTTTCTTAACCTAATCTCAAATCGCTAATCGCTCCTTTTTTCCGTTGTGCCCGCCTTAAGGGCTCTCCTGGGCTATCGCACGCCGACCCCGTAAAATAAAGGTTTACTAGCGCGTAAAGAAAATTAAAATGAATTATTTTGACGAGTTTTTTGTTGCAAAGTGTACTCAGGGCGGTCTTTACGACCTGCCCAGATTGTTATTCGGGTAATAAGCTGTGTAATTGTTTTGCTTCTTTGTTTTTGATAGTCATTTTGGTGGCAGACTATGGTGTTGAGTCTTGCTGTGATGAGTGAATTGGTGGATTGGTTGGGTTACAGGGTTAAGGGAATGCTGGTATTATAGGTAATTTATGTTTAATTGTATATTAATGTAATGATTTACTGTTATTTAATTTTAAGTTTTTTTTTGCTTGTTTTTGTAATTACGCTACGGCTATATTTTTGAGCGAAAAAGTACTTTTAAAGAGCCAATACAATTTCTTTTAGAATAGTAGTAATGGAAAAGTTCCGTTAAATCAATTTGTATTCCCGATGAACATACTAATCTAATACATAAATTAATATTACCAAATTCGAAATATTTTTATCATAGTTAAGATTCGTAGTAGCTGCATTCGTAGTATGAACTATTCTTTCAATAAAACTAATAAGTCAATAAGCATTTAAGTATTTTATAAGAGTTATTTAATTTATTTCATTATATTAATTGTAATGTTAAGTGGTAATAAACATATAAAGTCAATTGGTTATGGCCACGAATGGATTTCAACTTAAAATATGATTTGTGCAATACGTTTCAAAATAAGCATAAAACTATATTTTATTACAGTATCATTAAAGTTCAGATAACATCTAAATTGAAAATATTCTTAATTCAAAACAATCTTTTAATTCAAACTAATTAGCACGTAACCATATAGTTACTTTTTAATACAACACTTATCGATTAATTACAATTTTTTTTAATTGTACCAACATAACTTCGCAACGTCAATAATACCAAACTAAAAAAAACATTTACCCCACTAGATAGCAAAATACCACAAAAACGTTAACCGAATTCTAAGCAAAAGTCCATTGAACAAATTCACTTGAACTTTACGATGGCCTAAGTGTCATAAAGTGACATGTGAATGACGCACAAGATTGTAAAAGTACTATAAAGGCATGGATACACTATTCAGTCAAGTGGTAGGGAGTGCTGAATTTATTTGCATTGTAGCGTTTAGGATAAAAGGATTTTATTTAGGTTTCAATGATAGGTATATTTTGATATAGTTGATGAAATAGTTTCAAAGGCAGATATATTTTGGTATGTTTGATGAAATTGTTAAGGATTTAAGATATCGTTTTCTGTTTTTTAAGAGTTTTTTTCCATCTAGTGAATTTGAGAGTATTTTGTTTCCATACCTAATAATATAACAATACTTAGCACTAATGTTATCAATTTTCTTACCAAATATAAAATATAATACAATAAAAACTACTTTATAGTGACTTATAAAGTTTTTTTAAACCACTACATATTATGTATCTTACTTACCTAATACATAAATTCTACTTATACTATAAACTGCATTTAAACCAATAATAACCATTTAACAAAACACAACCAAATAAACAACGTCGCCTAGCAACGACATGACCTTCCCACCTACCTAATAGGGACGTAAGGAAATCTTGATCCATCCTGGGCCCTAAAACAACCATCCCGGGAAACGATAGGAATCAACTTAAAATTCAAGCGCCGATTACGCGACGGAAAATGGTCGGGTTATAGCCCAGTTACGGCCTTGGTAGCGATGGGGTGGAGGAGATTGAGGTTAGGTTAAGTGTTTCAGTTTTTCTTGCATAGAAAGAGTTTCCTAGGATAGGGCTTTGTGTTATATGTGATTGAGATAGGTAGATGTTGTCTATGGTTGTAATGGCCTTAATGACTAACAATCAATAATTGGTTGGCTCTAGGCTCACGTTTTACTTGGAGAAAACAGATGAATGGTATATAACAATATCACATTTAATGCGTCTAAATATTCAATACAATAATCACAGTTAGATTGGTGTTGTCTTTGGATGTATTGGCATTAACGCTGATAATCAATGGTAAAACAACAATGAGTTTTAAAGTCTCTAGCTTCAAGTTTCAGTTAGTTTAAGACAAATAAATACATAATGACACATCTAATACGTATAAATGTCAGTAATACTATAATACACTCATAATAATACAATAATACAGTGTCAATAATACATCAAAATAATCAAAATTAACTAAGAAAACCTTTTACATAGACCTAAAATCATGTTTCATATGACACCTTTATGAAATGAAACTACATGTACATCAATTGCTAATACAATCTAACGAGCAATTCCCAATCAATCGGGCTAGGCATTATGGCTCCAATGGTAGAGCTTATGTTCACTACACGTCAGGGCCATAATAGGGCATGTTACTATGTCCTATATTGACTTTAGCACAATAGGCTTTGTTCGCAATACAATAGCTAGCTGTATATCTTGCCAATTTGTAACCCCCTACAGGATGGGAATGCTGAGTGATTGCGGATTTCGAGGTTAGATTTACTGGTACTGCTGAGGTAAGCAAACGTGATGCTGTCTGGTTGAGAGAGTATTTGGTAGAAGTTGGTTGAAAAATTCTATTTAGGTGAATGTTGGCTATGAAATAACATTTAAATTTCATTGAACAAAAGAATATTATATTACTTATTACAACTAGCTGTGTGATATCATATTTGAAATGTAATTTAATGAAATGAAATGTAATTTTATGTGTTGTGTATTATGTCATGCAATTATTGTCTATGAATTCTATTGTATGTAATTGATGTGGATGTGTCAATAAAGATATTATTATTACTTATTACCATTACAATCAACAACATATATACATCCTTAACAACTTATAACATCATACAACAACCATACATCCATCCTAAACCACCTATTTAACCCCATAAACAAATCACACCAATCCAAACATTTGAAACGTCATTCAGCCAATTAAAAAACATACGATTACAAAATTCATCAGAGCGCCGTTAAGAGCGCTTCACAATGGCAGAAGTGCCCGAAAACAGGGATTAGGCAGGCTTAGCTTTCAGATGTAGTAAAACCATTAGAAAGGGTTGGAGCTCCCCTCTATATAAACAGGTGGATGGGGCCCCTGATTGCATTCCGTTATCTGCAGGCCTCGAGAGAGTAATTCCGGGAGTAAATATTTTATTAGAGTGCGTGTTATAACTCACGATTTATGGTGTACCGCGATATGCTAGTGTGTTTAGGCGCCTAACTGTTTTTGGGAGGTTGTTTTGAGGGATAGGTTTGGTAGGGTTCAAAATTTAAGGGATTTTAATTAGGGACATAATTATGTATGCAACGCGACTCTTTACTCCTTATTAGAAAACTAGAATTTTAAGCCATTATCGTATTTTATACAAATAAACAAATTAACACTATACAAAAATAACTATTCTTAAATTAAAATGAATTACTACTTGTTTATAATTTGTTTAAATGTTCATTTTGTGTAACTATTAACATACGTTATGATATTCACTTAATTCTCAAATTACACCAATACATATTACAAGGTAAATTTACATTACACCATTACACGAATACTTTCTTACTAAATTCAGTCGCCAATTCATACGTACATACGCAAACTAACCCTTTCACGAAAGCGTTCCGAATCAAAATGAGTTCGTATACCTCACCCCTGGCTACGGTGCAACAATAAAACAATAGTGATATTATCTCATAAAGCCATCAGCGAGCAATTATGAAGCCGCGAAGCCTAATGGAGCCTCCGGGGTGACTTATCATGCAAATGCCAAGATAGGGGTTTGGGACTCGCCTTTAAATGACCCTTAGGTGGAGTGAGCTTTGATGGGTTAAGCAAGGAGGTTTTATTTTAGGTCCAGAACTTCTTTCTTATTTTTTTTGCTATTAATTTAAGAGTCTTTAGTAAGAAGCGTTGTAATGTTGGTTTTAATATACTATGCAATTGATTTTTTTTACAATTTGTACATTGAGTTTTTTAAACTATAAAATATGAACAATTGACACCAAAATCATGGCCGATACCTTTTCTAACATATATATTGTGTAACTGTGAATTTCATCCTCTTATAATAACCTTTCCAAGAGAAAATAATTTACTAATTATAACCACAACAAATACCACAGAGTAACGGTACCCAAATTCCTTTTTCAAACGAAAAAGGTCCATCGACCTCTTTGAAAGAATCCAATCTCCCCGAACAAAGCTTTTCTAAATTCAAACAATAGAGATCGCGCCACATACGGTGGCAGTTGGAGGCGTCGCCACAGTCGCGTAATTCAGTGTTACCAGTAAACACGCCAAAACTAGCACTCACTGTGCCATACGGCTCGAAACATTATAGGTTTCATTTGTAACGATCTTTGGTTGCAGAGCTATAAACTCAAATAAAACAAATTAATATATCAAAGTCAAAATATGTTTATTAAACTATTTCAAACATGATTAATAATTAACGGGACTTATCCTTCTTATTATATATTACATATATTATGTGTTCCTTCACTCTGTCCGCAATAGACCGTTTAGTCTGTTCGACGTAGGATTTCCCACAGCTGCAATCAATCTTATACACACCCTTATATCTTATATCATGAGTATAAATCGCGAATCTCTTAAAACTATTATTTCAAACATGGCACTGAGCATTGTCTTTACATATTTTTTACCGAGGTTAGATCAGCGGAGACCCTAGCTTGGAGAAGAACTAACAAGAAACTCCGGAAATCAATTTATTATAATCACCCTTAACAAACATAAAAATTACAAAGAGTGGGCAAAAAACACAACGCTGGTAATACTAAATTTACCTTTCATACAAAATAACACGCAATGGCGGAAACGTCAAATTTAGTTCCAAGTTTGGCTACTGCCACCGTATGTGGCGGGTACTCTACCTCCATTCTCGGGCGCCATTATTTTTTAATTATAACGTGCCGGTATGATCTTCCTCTTTGTTGAAGGCACTCCTTAATTATGATTACGATTCGTGAGTTGCCAGCTACAAAGGAGGTTGGTCGACCTCCGACCTTGTCAGTCAAAAGTATTGAGACCCACTCATTTACATTGTATCACGGGATGCCATTGTGGCGGGCTTTTCGTCATGGCCGACGAATAAAAGAACGTTTTGGGAAATTATCATATTAAAAACAATGAGTAGTAATTGATATTTATATGAATAAGCGTGGTTACGGTATTGTTCTGAATTATTACGAATATAATATGTTATCCTACGCAAAATATTTACGTACTTGTTCGTAAACATGTTTAACCTAAGGTACGGTAAGGTATTAAAATATGCAAACATAAAATTGAGGTCTTGACTTAACTTATGGCTTATGTAAACTTTTTAATAAATATCTTAACATTTGTCAGTTTTAATTGAACTAAAAAGTTTAAACACTAGAATTCTATACTAATACGAGCAGTCCATTAATCTTTGAATCTTGTGGTTGGTATTTCATGCCCTATATTTTAAAGTTCCACCTAACACTTTGTTCGTGGTCACATTTAAACTGTTCTTTATGTACCTGCCCTACAGAATTCAATAAGCCGTCGATATCCAAATCCCATCTGAGCTGATGCAAATACCAGGTACATTTCGAAAGCGCGGTTAATCCCACACCCATAAATAGAGGCGAAATGAATTTATCCACAATTTATTCGCCATTTTATTAGTAGACAGTTTTAATACGAGACACCTACGGGCATGTCCTTTATCCAATCCCTCGGTACGTCTCATTATAATACTTATTTAATGCCGGGCTAAGAATGTCGCTCGTAAAATAGCCGGCTTTATGGGCGAGTGCGGCCGCGTGATTTTTCTTGTATGTACACGTTATACCTGTTCGTTGTTTTGCATGCTTATCTCGGCGATTCAGGAATCGCTGTGATTGCATACATTTTAGCTTAACGACGGTTTTGGCGTGTTTTTATTTATAGAAATCCGAGGAAAAGATCTTTGAGAGTAGTACGAGTGCGAATGATTTTTATGTACTGATTGGCTAGTACGTAAATATCGTTTGTATGAAAAGGTTTTATTGTTAATGTTTGCAAATATGGTTTACTTGACGGATTATGACATATAATTATTATTATACTAAAGTATTTAAAACAAATTGCTTTTGTTCTGCAGTAGTAATGGTACTCTTAATGGTAAAACAAAAACGATAACTTCTTACCTACTAATAACATATACATATAATATAAGCTACTCACCAATTATTAACTTGTAGTATCGTTAACCCTGTATCTTGAGCTAATTGTTTCTTTTGGTCTTCTGAAGGGTAGGGATGCTGCAACAAAAAAGCCAGACGTTAGACCACTTAGACTCGATTCGACACAAATTCGATTTGTAAGCGACTCGCTTCCCGAATCGCACAATCGTATGCTAATTAATTTAATTCGAAATACGAGTGTTGGACTGAAATGGAGATGAGCTAATGCTGTTAGTTGTTTTGTTAGTGATGTGTTTTGTTTGCAGTGGAGAGTGTATCGATTTTTGGGTGTAAGTTTTGGGGTTGGTTATTTGAGTTGTGAGGAGCATTCTTTAATGTATTTAGAGTTTGAAGGTGTAGTAAATGATATGTCATATGGTGAGTAGTAGTATCTGTCCGTTGTGAGAAGCTTTTTGTTATATAAAATTGGAATGTAATGTGATAGTTATATGAATGTTTTGGAAATGTCTATTCAAATTACAATATTAGATAAACAGAAGCATTGTAACTGTTGTGTTAAAGGCCCATCACGCCATATTGGCTAAAGAGGTTTGGCAGATATCTCGTATCCTAGTGCCTTTTCAACTTGACAAATAACTATAATATCTACCGTATATCGTACATAAAAAAGCTATATCAGACATAGCCAAGATCACTTCAGTAACCCGAGAAACTTCCCACAAAAACTCATAACCCATTACTTGAGCAACTTGGAAACTTTGGGCATATTTACAGCCTCACAAAACCATCGCAATAAAGATTGGAAATATAGTTTCTATGCGGGAGAAATGTGTATTTTTTACCCGCTTTGCCATGACTACGCACGTTGCCTAATGATATTGCTTTCCAACTTCTGTCCCTAGGGGGCGCTGGTTTTATACATTCCTTGTACCATCCACAAGGATCTGGGAACGTGGAACTAAATTATTAACTTGCCACGTTCCGCCGATCTCCCTCGGGAACGAAATTCACGAAGACACAGAGTAATTGTACAGAGCGCCTTGTCTCTGCTGTCAGGTGACGTTTCTAATGTCAAAGATGACAGGTGGTGCATACTTTATGGTTGGGTTGGGTGACAGTTTTGTGGAGTTGGCTTGTTTAATTCAATGAAATGACGAACTTTTAGACAACTTAGATTTTGCAGACGATATGAAATAAATACTAAAAGCACTTATTCACAACCACGCAATCCTTACAGATTTATATTGAGTTAATGAACAAATAATTGAAGAGAAAAATAAAAAAAAAAGTTGATTAGCTAAATGCGATATATTGGTATTGGTTTATCATCTACACATTTTCCAAAGTTACTTTAATAACTCCAATAATATATAAGGAAAGAATGAATCATGAAAAGATTCAATTCAAAGCGTTCAACGACTTATCATTTAACTTTGATTCCGTCAAAATTGATTACACATTCGCGTCTAGAAAAAAGGTGGAAATAGATAATCTCCGTCAAAAAATCTCGTGGGCAACTCATATTTCTCGTTGCAGTAGGTATCAAATGAACTCGTGACAAACTGGGTAACCATGTTTATTCAGAAGACAAATGATGGTGTTGCCAGATAAGGATCGTCTGAGCTTTTGAAATTGATATGTCGGAATAAAACCTGGTATATGGAAAGCACGCGGAGAGAATTTTATGATAAACATTTTAAATTACTCAAAACGACGGATTATATTAATGTGTGTTTTACATGTCGATTTTGAGCGATTGGTATCAGATATTCTAATGTATTTTTATACATATACGTCCGGTTCTAATCGAACAGGTGTGTAGAGATCAATATTGTCTATTTTTCCTCTCACCCTTGTATTCTAACTTCCCTCGAGTTAACTAAGATCTGCTATTCCTATCATTAGTCATAGCATATCGTATGCTATGACTAATGATGCACTAAATGAGTGCAGAAAGCAAGATATAAGTTATAGCACTTAAAACTACCAGTAAATATAAACAACCAGTAAAATTGTATGATTACTGTGTGAAACTAACATTTATCATTAATGTTCTTCACTTGGGAAAACCAGATAAAATGCGAATAATCTTTTAATTGGTCGTTAAAATTATTGCTGTCAATTAAATTCGCATCTACAATATACTTAACATCGGCATAAATTTAAGGGGGTGTGGTATAATTTTACGACTATACGGTTAACGTAGATAAATTAAATGATAATAAATACATATAACTACACATATCTTTAAACTTAAACCATGGTGGGTTACTGAAATATATAAATATTAGTGTAAGTTGACCTACAATTAATTTGTAATGTAAGTTTACTAACAAATGGCACATGGGTTTGTTATACCAATCCGGAATTGAGTTAAATGAAGCTCAAATGCTGGTGGAAATCCACACCAATTGGAACGCCGCAGGGCGGCCGCATATCTCGCTATGATCAAACAAATCACACGGCGATCGAGCGGCGATCACATGATAAACTATGTATGAGCACGATGCTCTTTTTGTAATGCATTCCTTATTTATTTTAGCGTCTAATTTAATCAAACGGAGGCGATCCATTACGGGCGTAAACAGAGGCCGCGCCGGTGGTCTGCTCTGTGCCAGCCCCGTGTTTATCCTACGAGCAAATTGTACCAATAATATTTTGGTATTGTCGATGGATCGCATTAGTGCAAGCCGCATTGATGTACGACCCATGAGCCATCGGCCGCTCCGAAATAAGCAGCCTGTGATCGATTCCAATTGGACATGGGCAAAAAACAGACCGTTTAGTTTGGAGCACTGTGCTGTTTTTTCGTCCACCGAGCTGTTTTTCGACGCGGCCCCGCTCGGAAGTCAGAAAAACGATATCAAAAATTTATGAAGCCTATTACGGTGACTACAAAACCGAAATATGATAAACTCGCAACGAATCCTCCGCTCCGATAACGGGATTTGTCAAATTTATACAGCTTTTTGCCGCTGCACAAAGACCGGCAATTATTTTTAATTTTACGCGGTGCATTTTCGTCGGGCGGACGGAGCAAATTAAAATTTCAAAATCGATTTGGAAAACGCGTGCCCGAGTCCGCACTCAGTCGCCGCGCGCCGCGTCGCCAATGCTCAATCAATGCGAGCATTATTCACCGCGTTTCCTTGTTATTCTCTCGTAAAACAAATCGACATCTTATTTGCAAAGCCTATACGCTGGGGCGTCATAAACGCGTGTGCACGGTATTGAGATATCAGATTTCCGAAAGCAATCGCGCCGTTCTCTCATCCCTGAGCCGGCCGTAAATCAGCCATCGCATTAAAATCACGATTACACTGGGCATAAGTTCGCAATAAATCGGGAAAAATGTATGCGCGGCGGCGATATAAATTCCCTCTCGCCTGTTTTTCGGAAGAATCCATTTGCTAGGCGTGAGCCCGTGGGGTGCTCGGATGTGTATGTAAATACGGGTTCGGGCGTCGAATCAATGTACAAGTTTGTTCGGAGACGGAATAAAAAATCGCGCCTCTCCCGAAGCGTTCGCTCCATGGAGTTGCGTCGGAGTGGCTAGCCCATCGCCTCATCCCTCATTCGAGGCCCGCTGCAGCCAGAGACTATCCGGTTAAGCTAAACACACCATTTGAATACATTGGAGGGAACACATTTTACACGCAAACATGTCTTAGAATAAGTAAACTGGTAGTTATTGTTGTTATATTATTGTTATAGACAATGCAGATTAATCTCGAAGAACTTAACTTTTATTTCGTAATCACAAGTTAGCAGAAATGTTTCTAATACTATTTCAAATCACAACATTGAGTGTATTAGAATGTTAGGGATCCCTGAATTCCCTAATGCCACACTCATCCTACGTCTTTCACGTGGCAACATATTTTAGAGTTTCCCGCTCTCCGGGGTTGCCATAACAATAATAATATATTCAGGGGCCCCGGTGATTTCCGCGAGAATCGTAAAAATCATATCGTCTCAAAGGAGTGCTACGGCGTCACCGCTAAAAGGGAAGATGGAGAATAAAACAAACGCTTTCAGAACCATCCAAACGCCTTTCAAACTACTAAGGATTGATATAAAAAATATCCCTCAATTTGGTATTGCGTGACGGAATGTTGGTTGATCTTTGATTTGAATTAGCATGTTCCGCAGAGCATTGAACTTGTTATAGGAACCGCAAATGGATGTCAAAAGCGAAGGGTCCCGCGCTGCTTTATGGTCCACCAGGGAGGCATAAAGGTGCGAATGTAGTTGTAACCCTATCGAAGTAACGTCCGCCTGATGGATGAGCCCGACCCTTGGCCTGAGCTTCCTTTATTTATTATAATCTTGTTTATGTGCGAAAGTGGTCGTTCCGCATACCATTTTTGTCGTGTAAATCGCTCGCGCCGTGTCGCAGGAGACGTAGAGAGTGAATATTTTAAAAGTATCGCGTGAGATCACTTTTTCTACGGAGATAAACGACTGGAGTCGACTGAGTGGAATGGATGCGTTTCCCTTTGTCATGTATATTCAAATTAGGACGAATGCGCGTTACAATATTCATTACTTAGCCTTGTTCTTGTGTAACTATGTTAGAATTGGAGTTAACATGAATCGGAATTATATGTGTTATATGTCCCTATAATTTAAGTACATAGTTTGTTATGTGCTTAATTAAATTACAATGTCTACTAAATTCACTCTACGCCTAAAAAGAAAATCGGTTATGTATGTATCTCACTGTTACGTATATCCCACTGGAATTTCGGATAGTTTATAAACTATTCATAGGTCAAAAAGTGGCGCGGTTAGCGTAGTGGAAAAGGGTTGAATTATGCACAACCCCAAATGGACTATAGGAAAATGGAAACAACTATGATCGGGGATATTGAAAACTATTGCCAACTTTTACGACTATAATACAGCAATAGGTAATTTTATTATATAAAAACTTACGCGATAAGTCCTGTTATTTATTAATCATGAGTATAATACAGCATTTAAGAATAATTGTTTACCTAGTACATAGTTGTATGATCGACACTGACGTAGTTAATCGTCATAAAATACCTACAATAAGAGAATGCGGTTCCAGCAATACCATGATGGCAAATATCAACTGTACCGAGTAGTTCCGGAAACATCAGACGTCACAGGAGACTAGGAAACTCACTGCCCGTTACTGGGTTAGGAAATGAGATATCGTACCAGAATTCAGCTCTCTCATAGACAATAAGCCTAGTATATTCTTGGGTACAGTGGTACGCTTCCTGTACTGTTTGGCGATTTGTCAAAGTTAGCTGTGATTTGCTACATGTTTGCATGTTGGCTTTAATGCAAAGCTCCGGTTCAATAGATAAATAAGCGTATTAACCATAGTTCCTCGCTCTAATGGCCAGATATAAAACTATTATTGAGCCAATAAATCTTTCTAATGCTTTAAAAACTATCTTCATCAGTCCGAGAACAATGTGATAAAAAAATGACAAGCCGGTGGTTGATTTATACGCGCTCCCTATCTTCGGAGCATTTAAATGCATTCCAATTAAAATGAATAAATACGATATCATTAACGAAAGTAGCATCGGATGAATGTGTTCGATCTCTTTTAGTTTTTTTCCAAATAATAGTTGCTCTGGTTGCGGCGGCGGCTCAAAGAGATCCGTCGATGTGCTGCGCCGGCGCACCGAACAGTTGCGAAACGCGAATAAAAAAGCATATTCATGAGAGCAACTATACGCGAGTGAAAAACCCGGTAGGGTTGTACTCGGCGAAAAAAACTCAACAGCAAACGCCGTGAGCGGGGCTTTTTGCAGCGCCCACAACTGTCAGAAGTTACCGGCATGTGGATATTGTATGTACATTTTTATCCTCCGCTGCTCGTTTTGGCGTTCATAAATACGGGTTCTTTAGACCAATTACAATAGAAGTTGCTTTCCAAGATGGCTGCCGTAGAAGTGACAACCCTGGAGATTTGCAAAAAGGCAAGTGAGCGGCAACAAACGCCGATCCCGTTTTGCATACGATCTCATCGCATAAATAAGGCGCGCGGTGTCGCCTCAAAAGGCTGGGATCCAGGGCCCATTGTCGAGGCCTGTCACTTTGCTCCCGATCCTCGATTTAGATATCCGCTCGTCTGCCACAAAAAGGAAGGAACTCCTTTCGGAAACCTCCGCGGCCATACCTGGCTGTTTGGAAAGAGACCGACGCATTTTTGTGCGACGCTCTAATTAGTAAAAATAAGAGAAACGAAACGCTTGTTCTGTCATGTTGTTACAACGATTTGTGTATTCACACAATAAGAGATACTTAGCAAGCTTCGTGCTTTCAATATAAAAGCAACGTAAGACTTTAATTTCCGGATGTTTAAACATTGATTCATTATACAGAAAGGAGAGGTCGTTAGGTGTTTTCGAGACCAGCGTCCCAGAAGATATCGGTTCCCATTGAGTAAAACAGCCGTGAGTAATGAGCCTTGACAATCAATACAAGCTACATCGCCTTTTCTATTAGCTGAGGCTGCTCCATCAATTCCCCCAACGCCATCTCGCGTTATGCGAATGCAAATGCGGAATGCATTTATTATGTTTGCACTTTATATCTAACATTTCATATCTGTTTGATAAATGCATATTCTATGAGGTTTCTTGTATCATATCGCCGTGGTTCTCTTGTTTGGTTGGCTTTTGTTTCTGTACGCGGGGATTGTTAGTCATGTTGTTGTATTTATACCTGAATTTATGCAGTACCTACACAGAGCTTCAACAATTCTTTCTGTTTTATCCATCTATTATATACACGTTGAAAGGATCATTAGTAATAATTGTACATGTTTAATGGTTGTTTGCCTTATATCCCTTAGATAAGGAACTATATCTTTGATAAATTATTTTCCAAACATCATAATGTATGCTCACGATTCAAAAAGTAATTAACGTATTTTTACGTGCTTTGTCTAATCGTTTAGAGAGTCTATTGTTTGTTGATTTGACAGATTCCCTGACACTTATACTTTGTATTACTTATAGTAAGAGTAAGAATAATCCTCTAACTTAACCGCCATTCCTTGCACCCATCACGGCGCTGCTAAATCTAAGATTTTAAGCGACAGGACGCTGTGAAACGGAATGCACGATAGCCATCTAACAGGCCAGATAATCTAGAGTAATCCAGTATCAATACAAAGTACTGGTAATGTTAACAGTACTCAATTTATGTGGCATGCGAGTAATATGAAGCCTATAAACGGAGAGGGATCAGGCTAAACTGGTTTGTTTAACATACGCCCGCGGTGGACGATAAGAATCTAACTTGTACGAGAATCTTATACAGGAATCTATGTAGATAGGAATGGATGTACATGTTGGTTAAGAACTACTTCGGGCTGGAGCTGTGTCGGTGTACTAGTTCTTTTAAAATAAAACCAGAGGGCGTATTTTGTTTTTAGGAATACTACTCGTTTATGTTTCAAACGCTTTTATAAACGACGGTTAATCTTCTCTAACTCTAATTTATTAAGTACTCACTCTAAACTAAATCTAACTAAATCGTAATCGTAAATACTCTAGTTGTTAATTTATAACTACATCAATACGTAGTGAAGGAATACACCATGAGGAAAACTGTCTTTCTCTCTAGCCTACACTAAAGCCTCTAACTACTCCGACAGGGTCATTTAATATGTATAAGAAATGAAACCCAAACCTTTCTAACTTATCAAATAAATACCTATCATGCTAAACCCGTTTGACTAGTCTAGTACATAAGCCTCTTAAGCAACACAAAAGTGAATCCAAGAACAGTATAAGCTTTTAAACAAAAGCAAATACATTCGCAATAAAGATATCAAAGCATACGGCAGGCCGGTGGTTTTGCGTTTCATTTGCTTTTATAGTGCAAGCAAAACGTCTTACTGTATGAAGGCTCTACGTTTCCTGATTGTGCTTATTCGGATTTGCAGTTTATGTGGTATTAAACTTTATATTATGGAAAATAACTTAGTGTATACTTATGAGTCAAAATTGTTTCCTATTAGTAAAGGTTTACCTATAAGAAACATGGATATATTGTTTTATATCTATCACGTTAAAATGATGATTATCTGTTGTCTTTTATGAACTTGAAGCCATATAATAATTCTCTTTATGACTTTATTGGAATATCGGTACTATTTCCAACCTCTGACTAGCCCGAAAAGGAGCACAATATTTTAGTGTATATAAGTTGTAAGATGTCTATAAGTTTCTAACGATGTTTATAAGTTATGGGCAATGTGAGTTATACGTGAGTAATTTGTCAGTATAAGTCAATATAGCATTCAATTATCTCTACCTATACTGTTAGAGAATTATAAGCAAGTATATATGTATGTTTGTACTATTAGTAACTGATTTCACGGCAAATCGTCTGCAATCAGCATAATTCGTGGGCTGAAAAGCCGATTCCCGTTGCGTGGGTCGCCGCTCGATCGGCATAACCAGACGACATTCCGTGGCCTCAGCTGACAAATTTCATATCTAACTGATATCGATTCACCGTAAATCATCGTGTGTACGCGCCTTTATGGGCAATGTGAGTTATTCGTGTGAACGACGCTTTATGTCAGAGCTAGGGATGCGAAAGCTGATATTGTGAGGCGATTATAGATGGTCAGTGTCAGAGAATAAAAAATAAAATTGTAAATACATGGGGACGTGGTAATGCCTACAAGACTTTGAAAACTACGGTTAGCTTCATATATCATTTTAAATGATTCTCTATGTATATGTCTTGATGATGATAGCACGGGGTTGAAGTGAATTTGAATTGGGAGATTCTATTTAGATTCGAATGGTATAGAGCATATTAAAACTACACTGTACGACTATCAAATAATTGTTTGTATTGTTATTTACTTCCTACTATTTACAATAAATACACCTAAATTTCCAACAGTTTTTCAATTACTTAACCTCAACCGAAGCCATTTTCAATTTCCATTCCATTTCTAATGTCTTAATAAACAGTTCCGTGCCCTACCCGGGCCATAGATAACAGCGATTGCATCTCCGCATGTGACCGTGTGAGTGATGGCCTTACAGCCGCCATTGTGCACTGGTCCTGATATTTCATGTTCCATGTTTGATGCTATTTATCGATGTTTAGGCCCGCGCCATGCCATTGTTTCGATGTATCGAGATCGATACGCGCATCGATACACTTTTTGTGACAGTGGAAATGTTGTGTTATGATGTTGGTGTTGATATTTGATGTTTGGAATGATTTGTTAAGAAGCTGGTTACATCGACGTAATATAGATATTTATGTTGTGTATATGGTATTTAAAGGGTAGGCAGATACTTGTGACTAAACAAATAGTAATATAAAATCTTCTAGTTTCTCATGTATTTTTAACCTATACAAGTGCCAGAGTAACACAAAATTAGTACCAACTCATCTCTTATAAACAATTAGATCGATCGAAAATACAAACTCAAACATCAGTTATTCGTCTGGCAATGTTCAACCCTGAAGCTGTTGGAAAATGAGTGATAAAATTTAAATATTTGTTGCGGAGACAGCAGGTCACGTTGACAAATTGGGCAGCCCCGCCAAAGCGGTGTCGCCATGGAGCCCCAAGGCAGGGGCGGAGCGACACGTGGCTCACGACCGTTGCCCCATGGCCCGAAAAATAAAAATGGACCTAAATAATATAGCCTAAATAATTCAGACTTCAGGCTAGGCACGAGTCACGAGATAGGTTATTGAACTGAGTGATTATCTTTTTGAATAGTCTCGGAAAGAGTGAGAAAGTATTGAATAGATATGGATTATGTATTTCAAACTACCCAATTTTTTAGAAATGGAATTACTATACAAAGTTCAACCTGCTCTATCATTTACGTTCAAACAAAATAAAAAGCCTCAATATCTCGTATCGAGTTGAGATAAGATATTTTTGTTCATTTTGTTTGTGGCGCATCACGTGAGGGACAGTGTCGGTGGAGCGCATTGTCCATTGGCGGACGTGTAAGGCGACCACGGCCATAAATCACATAATCAAACTCGATACACTCACTTGTATTCGACGAAGCCAATCTCGCGCCAGCCACCTTTGATCTTGGGCGTGCCGTGGCGTATCACGATTCAATCGAGCAATTAATAGCCAAGGCGATGTATCTCTTAATCCCGCTTCGCAGGGTGTATTTTCCAAGGCCCTCCGCCCAATTTCACGGCGTCGATACCCAATATATTATCCCAGCACTAGCCTTGACACGGCCCTTGTAAGGTCACGCTGATCGGCAGGGATGCACCTCCAACTACTCACATAGAGGTATCTACCTAAGTCAAGTGACATAAAAACGTTCGTGAAACTAGCTACGAAATGTTCGTTCTCGTCCAGCCCCATCATTAGGGCAACAAGGCATAAGGTTCGCTCGAAAGTTGACGACACGAAAGCTATAATCGGAGCAATTATCATTACCGCGCACGAGCCAGGCCCTCGACTCTAAACATATTTTTTCAATCCCTTCCCACGCGAAAGCTCAGCTCTAATGATAGGTTCAAACAATAATAATCACGTAATAACAAATCTCCTCAATGAGGTCGTACATGGGCAGGCCCTCAGCGCCGGTGATTAGCCGCCATCTTGGAGGCGGGCTGGCAGAGCGCTCTCGTGCCCAAGCCATCCAGCGCCCAAATAAACCGATCGGCTCTAAATTACAAGCTCTTCGCCTTTATTAGGCACGATCCCATAGAGCCACGCAGACAACTGTCACTTCTGACAGCTATGATTGACGTCCCCGAGCCACGAGTCAAGGCACCGTTCGCTGGCTCACCATTTCCAATATTTATTTAGGCGTCTTTTTCTGAAAAGCGATCGGCGCTGCTATTCCGTTAATTAACTCCGCCCGGGCAGCGGTTCACGGTGCAGATGAGTGCATATTGAAATGTCAAAAATCAGCGTTTCTTTTACTTCTCATTGGGGCTGCAATATCCTCCCGTCAAGGTCCAGACAGGCGGCCGCTACCGAAACGGACGTGCGTTTGAGAGATCCAATTGCTGCTTGTTTTGGTCAAGGAATGGACACGAGCTTTTCAATTTTTAGCCACTCAACGTCCGTGACAACATTTCGGCCTCTGCTAGTTGCATTCTCTTCCGTTTATTTGCATCGTGCTTCGGAGAGCGTTGATTGCGCGGCGACCCGAGCGCTTGTCAAACGCGCCATACTCGATATCTAAATATAGTAAGAAAAGTAGCGTCTGAGGTCGGAGAGCGGTAATCGAAATGAGCCATTCATATTCATAGAAGCTGCGAGGCTTTCACGAAAATGGCTGTGTGTTCTAGGAGCGGGCATCGAGGATGCATGAATATTAAACATTTGCTCGGGAACTGTATTATAGCTGGAGTATCTGCTGGGCTAGCAGTGCATGCCAACGGAGCGGGAGCACGTTTGACTCGGCGCCCGCCATGTCGTGAAATTTGACATTTTGACAGGTCCCGACGCCCGCCCGCCTTGGAGGCTCTCCCTCGCCACCCCAATGTAACCGCATTAGCGTATATGAGATCCAAGTTTCTGCCACGTCTGCCTTTTGATATGAATTGTTAATGCACCCGAGTAATTGATATTGTAATTTGCTCGTGCATTACCTCCGTTTTGCTACCTTGTGCGTACATAACTCCGCAGACAGTATGTATAGTTTAGCTCTATAGGTTTTTGCGTGTGAAAGCCGTTATTGGAGGCCATTTTCTCTATCACACACAATGGCCACGTGAATGTGGAGCTTTTTCATTTCCGCACGTTCTTTTTGCGATATATGTGTACGTAGTGGATTTAAGAGCGTTCGTCGGTGAGCCGTTAAAATCTAAATAGACTTTTTCGCGCTATCCGCCATTGACAAGCGACGTTGGCGCGCACAAATATTGACAATCTGTCACAGTGACGTTTGGAAAACAGGATTCATTTCTTTTTCCCAAATATTCAGCCAGCTATATTATTCGAAACTTCTAACAAATATAATATATGATATTACTTAATTCGTTACAAACCTAAATTTTATATGTTCATCTACATTCACGATAACAAAACAAAGCAGCAACCAATTGTAGATATCTTGAGGGCAGAACCTTATAGAACAAACGCGACAGTTTGATATCCAAGCTATTAAGCACGAATGCTAGGTAGCCCCGAATCTCAATGGCAGATCACCACAAAGGTTGTTACAAAGCAGCGCCTCAGGCCAAGATATCCGAGCACAATGAAACGGGTTGGTTAGCAGAAATGCAAGATCCTCTTTGTTAAGCCACCTCTTTGATGTCTACGAATTAACTTTAACATGTTGAACAAGACAAATCAAAAGAGTAACAAGTTAAAATAGGTTACGACAAATAAATAGTCGGAGTGACTGCTTTGAACGTTTCGGGGAAAAGTTGCGACTGTTTGTGGTTGGGTTGTGAGAACGAAGGAATAAACTATTTTTACTTTTAACAAGCTTACCACCATATTGGTTTGTAATCTCAAAACTAGCGGACAGAACTGTATTCCCTAGTGTTTAAGTAGCTCTTACCTTTCTTTAGATTACTTTTTTAATAAAATATTCGATTAAGATTCTCATATAGTTATATTTTGATAACCTTACGCCATTTTAACTAGAAAACCTACCATAATCTACTAAACCTCAAAGCCTCATACAAACATATAACACATAAACCCTTAACCCACGATCCATTTCCAAACTCGGCGTAACTTTGTTCAGAATTCTCGAATGATTGATCTCCATACTCCATACCTAGGTAGCGTCAGCCTTTGAGGAGGTCTCCCATTGGTCTAGACCAAAGACTGGCTGAGAGCCAGCTGTCTTCCCTTTGATTGGTCTACGCCGCCCTCAGACAGCGGGGATGAATGGGATTCGTCCAATCACAATTTGACAGATTGCGTGGATACGAAATGAGGATTAGGAATTACGGGTTCGGACGTATATGTAACATAGATTGATAAAATGAGGGAAATGGTATTGTGAGGAGTACTTTTAAAGTACGTGTGAGAGTAATACAGTATTTTGGACGTGGGAATTTAATGTAACGTAACGTAATAACTAGTTATATTTGCATAACAAAGATATACTACAAAGATATCCATATAACTAAGATTAATATTATATATCTTAGTTATTTTTCATGAATATAAAACATTTCAGTTTCATTTTTTTCTAAATAATAGGATAGAGAACCTATGAGACGAATGTCCGACAAATTTAATTTATTGGTAAGGTTTTAAATACCACTAATGGGTACTATTACAAACAAACATCTAACTCATCACCCAAAAGATTTTCTCAATCACCTTTTCCAAAAAAGCCTCTTAGCAACACTAAGGTCACTAAACTCTAAATAAACAACCTATTCAAGCCTGTACCGCCCAAAAGCACAATTAAGCACCTCATAAAACAGCCTTAAAACTCCAGCACAGCCTTAAAGGCGTGGATGGCGCACGAAAGCATGAAGACAACTCTATCTACCCCTTACAGCTCAATCCTTGATCATATCGCCAAGTGCACCGGTGGAGCATTTACATAAAACTTGGTTCTCGAGCACTGGACTGCAGTTTTAAATGTAGACGTCTTAAGCCTAGGCTAGGTTTTGTTCAAAGGATACTAAAATGTAGGTATTAAGTTATAGGTGGATATAAATATATGTTTGCGTTTGTGTAATGCTGAATGATTTAAGAAGTATATTGTATTTATTGATCGGCTAGCAATATTCTATAATAATGGTTATGAATAAGGAGTATTTATCCGAGGTTCTATTGAACTCAGAAGAAATGAGAGGATGTTTATGTATGTATGTGTTCTTGAAATAGTATTAATAAGTTCATGCTCATGACATGCCATAATGAAAAGAACAATCACATTATTTGAACCATACCAACTCTATCCGTTAAAAGTTAAATTCGCAAATGGCCAGGGCGAAAATATAATCCCACTTATGCCAAATAATGCTAGCCAACTTGTAGGGTAGTCGTAAATTTGCGAAATTCCCGCGCAATATTTCGCGCTCACGTCAACTTTCGCGCGCCGGAAGTGACGTGTTTACTCGGGCGACCAATCCCGCTAATGGCGTCGAAATTATGAGAGTTAAACTGTAGTCTATTTTACAAGTAAGTGTTTTTCGCCAGACGCAGCCAAATCCATAATGGTTTGGACTAAGTGTATTGGGTTTAAAAGTAGTGGGCTTAAGTGGCTACTGAATATTGTAATGTACGTGAATAAAGTCTCAGACTACCCCGAAAAGGATAATAGAAATGAAGCTTATGTAACATACATTGATTATGCATTGATCCTGAACTTTGTGATTACAATCATGGTCCCTACTTCATTACATCCATTAAGTTGAAGGAAAATATCTGTGTGTTCTTTAGGATACGTAATAATCAGCGCCTGTATATGATGACCAGTCAGATTTAGTGGTGTGTAATTCGTAGAAAGTGTATATAGTCAAGCCCTACAATACCTGCTTAGATGATACAACTCACTCTTTTGATACCATCAATAACTCCACTTACCTGTAAACAAAAACACAAAATTAGAAACAAGCTTCATGAAACACAACCTAAGACACCCTACACCAATTCCCGCATACCAATAAGTACCTAATACTCTTACAGCCGATCAAAAGCGCAGCTCATATCAAAGCAATAGGATTAGAGTTAACCCTTAGCCCGTCGGAGCAGACTCCCAGCGGTCAGCGTATCTAATCGCGCGTCTCGAATTATCGCGCGTCCAGGCGGCCGAGTTAATCGCCCGGCCTTCATTAGCTAAGCCCCTCCCCCCAGGAATTATGCAGGCCTCGCTACGTGGACTACCTATCTGGACTGGCCATGCAAGGGTTGAATGCAAGTTCGGATAGCAACGGAGCTGTGAGGTGAAAAGTGTAGGTTTAGGATTTGTTAGTGTTCGATGTTTGGGAATACAGTATTTTAAATTGTCGATAGGTTCGAGAAGAGAGGTCTTTAATATGATGATTTGGTTTATTGGGGTAATCTTTGTGCTAGTTGTATCATATACCCAGTTCGGTTCAACTTAAAAACATAAAAATAATTCACGAATTTCATCGCTATTCACAATAATAATACTCGTATATTTACATATAAAAGAAGCAACGTAATCATAATAATTAATAAGTTCTACTATGAGGATTAGGCGCTTTCCTTTGTTTTAATATATTACGATATTTCCACTAAATCCCGCTGCATGTCCACACATGCAGAGCGGAATAAGCGAGCGTGAACCCGCGCGTTGGCAGTGGCTTTGTCAATATTAAACAAAGTGGGTCCGCCAGACCACCTGCCCAATAATTCATCGGCACGGAGCGCAATGCAAATGGCGCGAATTATCTGCCCAACACACCCATGCCACGTTTGATTATGCTAATTTGTCTTGATTAAAATTAAATAAACGAACCCCGAGTCCGCAAGATGGCTGACACTCGATAAAACAACTGAACAGCGTCCCAAGTTGTCGCATTACATCTTCCGGAGCTGGGATAAAAGCTTTTTGTTTCATTTAAACTTTTGTGTACAATTTTCGAGTGGCGTACCCTGCGATAAGGAGGCGAGGACGCGGGGAGGCATCCGCGGCTCTCTAGCGAACGAACTCAGCGTGCAATCTAGATATATGGCGAGTTAAGAATTGCATCCAAAATGGCCTCCGCTAGAACCCAACTTTAGATTACTTGCGCCAACTTCGGGGAGTTTCAGGAAAATGCAAAGTTTCTTATGGGAAAAATCCTCGCTGTAACGAGAACTACAACCGCTAAGTTGAGTTGGATTTACTGCGCAACTTTGATGCTTTCATGAAATATGCAGCGGAATCTTCACTCTTCAGTGAAGTTGAGTGGGACAAGTGATAAACTATCTGTTCCGACCGAAACAGTTCACTTTGTTTTCTAACAATAGATTTATGAATTGTTGAAATACATGCGAGCATTGTCATTTACTATGATATATGACTGTATACCTATATGTGTTTTGTGGGTCTTCAATAACAAACTTATAAATGGACTAAGTGCAAAGTAGCATTACTTTATTCATGGCTACACGAATCTTCAACACAAACATTTTAGCTCCCCAACAACAAACACACGTTCCGCTCATTTCATTATTCACCTTAAAAGAAAACCCTTTGGTCAATGGAATAATGCACACATAAATTGAAGGGCCGCGTCGTTAAAAATTCAAGTCAAAAACACTTGGTCAGTCCATCTATTAGGGTCGGTCCCTGGGGCTGCGGTGGCGGGGACGCAGCCCTTTGGAAATTGACTTACGCTGCCCGAAGATAGGCCGAAGCAATTTGTAGAACACATTCTGTGCACGTAGCCACTGACCATTTCTGTGTTCATTGTGTCCCGCATACTTAGTAATCGATGATATTGTATTGGTCTGGTTTAGTGTATCGATATTAGAGTGGCATTTTAGAGAGTATTCTGAAGTATCGGTTTGTAGGATAGGAAATGATGTATAAGATTGGTAAGTCCATGTTTCAATAGATGTTTGAAATGAATAGAAATCTAATTTATCAACAAATACGAATAGATTGTGACACGATCCCATCGTAAAATACTAGAAACCTTAGTGTTTGAATGTACATACTCGTATGTCCCATAATTGCATCCTAAACCAGTCATTAAAAACTCCAAGTAAAAAAAATACGAACACTTCGTTATACTAACAAAACCTGTACAGCCTCTTTATGAAGAAAACAGAAGACATCCAGGGGCAAATCCGAAAGGATTGTGCGGAGAATTCGAGTGAGTTATCACACGTAATACCCGGCCACCATAAGTTAGGCGCTCGCAATAACCAAGGCGCGAAAAATCCTCACGAAGCAGGCTTACCCGTTTGATTAATGTATTCCAGTGTCACAGTTATTGCCCGAAAAACCCTTATTTTTGGCCCAGCAAAGCTCCTATCTCAGCAATGGGGTTATTGCAAATCTAGGGTATATTAAAAAGGGCGGGACGTCTCTATTTATGAGATGTATGCCGCACCTGTGCTGTCACAGAAGAATATGAGCATTCGCGATGTTTGGAAAGAGACTGAAAAATGTCCTTTTAATATCTTTTGAAATATTGCCATTGGTTTGCTAGAATTGTTGAAAATTTACACTTTGGCGGTACCCATTGTTGTTTAAGAAAATAAGGAAATGTATTGTATGTCAAGTATATGTATACCAAAAGATTTATCGAACAACAAAATTTGTAAATTAGCATATATTGTTCCTTAATTTTGGCATAACGACCTATGCTGTTAAACAAACACAACAAGAGCCCTATATCATACAGAAAACAAAATTAGAGCCCCAAATTTCCAAAGGCTGGGCACACCTACGATAACCTTTACCCTGCGCGGTCAAATTATAAATTAATTTCGGCTGGCAACTCCCAGTAATTCTGACCGCAAAGTTGCCGAATAACAACAGCCAAAGTCATTAACATGAGGCTGGACAGTTTTCATCTAACTTGCTGGTGAGGACGCTTATCTACATCTATTCGGAGGAAAGTTGTAACGTGTGGCCCTCGAGGGGTTACCTGTATCAGGACCTACCACGGTGTATGATTTAGGAAAGTAAATATACTAAATATGGTAGGTTACAAGGTTGGTAATTGCTAAAAGTGTGGTAATAATAGGTTAGAATTCAAATATTCGGTGATGTTCGTAATATGATAAAAACTTTCATTGAGAATGCAATTCATAATTTTCGTACCATGAGAAATAGGAATAATTTGATTTAATAACCTATTACTTAAATAACCCAAAAAACAATCCAAAAACTAGATTAAGCAAATATTCTATAATCCTAATATTTATCGTCATAGATATTATATGTACATACCTATGTATGTGTATTTATGTGGATGTACGTACCTATTCCATTTCCTAACCAAAAATAGCCATAAAAAGTACCAAATCGTGATAGAATCTCCATTGGAAGCTACCTTGTTACCAGAGAAGGGTGCCCATCCCTAAGGTCCGAGGGAAGGCCGTTAAGATAACGATAACAGTAACTAGATGGAGCCACTGGCCAGCTTCAAACGGTATTAAGTTACAAATTGCTAATATCCAGAGGGTTGCCAGCTTTTTGTTCGGGACAACTTCGGGGATGCCATCCTCTAATATTTATGCTAATGATACCACAAACAACGTTCACTAATCTTAATATTACATTTACATACATACGTTTTAGTTATGTAGTTATAACTTCGGAGGTACAACTCTTAAAGATTGCTACAATTCTAATATTAGCATTGATATGGAATATTGATATCAGGTTAATAGTTCATTGCTTGATGAATTAAATTAATCCTTAGTCCTTTAGTCAACTACAATACAACTACTATAAATAACTTATAACAGTCGAAAATGTGTAGTGTATTTGTGAAGAAAAAAGTGGTTTTCAATGACCATGATTCATCCCTATATTTCTGACGAATAAACTGTATTTACGTATACCTACACAACGCCACAGAACACAAACAAGACAACCCTCCCACGTAAATAAAAGCCACAGATTAATAACATATCGATCACAGATAATGGATTCTGTGTGAAAAGGCACCCTTCGAACAAAACCCTTTCAGGGAACTGTGGCGTAATGGTATCGAGTGACCGTTAATTAGCTGTTTCAATAGATCCAGTATTGATTACGGGATTCAGTTCGGTATAAGACGTACACGTGCTATGAGATATACTATAGAAATACATACATACATATACATTCACGTCCTTAAAAGATCGATAAAATTTCCAATTTTACCTATTAGCATGAATGGTGTTGTGATGTTACATGGAACATTGGTGACAGGTTGCTAGCCTATAGCCTAAAAGATTCCATACATCCTTAGTCGCATTTTACGTGCCATGCCGGGAAGAACGGCAGCTAGTTAGCATTCTTTTTACGTCCCAGCTAGCATGGGATGCTATGGAAATATTAATATATTTGGTCGATCAAAGTAGAGAACGTATTAAAAAAGGGTAACGATAGAAGGAACTATAACTGAATGATCATGAGGTGCATGGAAGTAAATGAAGCCAGGATCGCGAAAGATCGAGTCCGTGTGAAGTCGAGCTGGATATGTATCTATGTATAATAAATAGTTTTTAACACTTTTGGCGTTATCCTAACTAACCATGACATGTTGCTTGCCTATTTTCTAATAGATTTCTTTTACTACTAGTTCTTTAATCGCCTCTTAAGAAATACCAAGAAGCAAAGCATCTAGCTTTCCTATTTCCATCTCAACTATCACGGGATATTAAAAAAGTAACCAACAATATTAAGCAACTATGTCCTCCAATCCACGCGCCGATCTATTCCATTTCCCGCCAAATCCTCATTTCCGGTATGGCGGCGTTCTTTTTAAACCGCCGCCATTTTCGGACCGGACGACTTGGTAATGTCCGCTTCAGCCAGGAAATGATTCCTGTCGCCAACCCTTTGGGATGCAGGACCCTGCTGCCCAGTTCGAGATTTACTGCCTTACCTTCGATTTAGGGTTTTGTTGACTATGGTATAGGTATGTTTGTACACATATATTTGTGTTTCAGCAGGCAGTGTTGGCGATAATATGTAGCGAAGAATCAATGGTAGAAATCACAAAATTGTAGTCGATTTCAGAACATAATCAATTCGTAAGTAATGTAACACAACGTGCTATGTAAATAATATATTTTAACTAATATATGAGGTGGTGTATGAGTGCCAGAGAGTAAAAAGATGGGGAATCGTGATTTCTGCCTTTCCCTCTACAGGGAAACGGCTCTAATGCGTATGTATGTATGTACGAAAACCTTGTTATACCGCGAAGATCTGTGTCTACATAACCCAGCACCCAACGTGACAATTATCCAAAACTGACTTCAGCAACTCACCTAACGGCCCTATTACTGTTATCTTTGCCACTTCCGAATCCCATCTAAAAAGAAACAACAAAAACAAAAGAGATCCGCCAAATTAAGACGCCATATTTACGCGGCCCCGCCGTCAACGGAACAGTTCGGTCCGGTGTTTTCTAATATTAATAAATTCTCATTTGCGAGATCCTTTCGCAATTTGCCGAGGAGTCGCACGCCCTCTGGAGTGAAACTTACGAGGTTTTCGCCCTCAGCCCCACGGCGGCTTAAACACTAGTCCCTCATGATGCTACGTGTTTTAGTTACCATTTACGTAGGTATTGGCACATTTTACCATTTAGACTGTACTAATTAGTTGAAAATTCAAAGTATTATCTGTCGACTTATCAACTAAACGTTTATAAGGATATATCAAACATATACACGATCCGTCATAGCCGTAATATTTCTTCCCAACCATGCAAACCCTTTTCGCGTCACTACTGTACATACATTTTGGTTTACATACTTGTCAGTTATTAATACTTTATAGGTGGCATATACGAGAATATTTATAACTTTATTCAGTAAATACATCGCTTAACGCTTTCACAACCTACTTCCCCATTAGACACCACAAAGATTATACCTCCTCGCGATATTTTCTGAAACAATAGACTTACTAGCACTATAAAAAGCAAAAAGCGCCCTCTAGCGGGGCCACTCATCATACCGAGCACTAACGTTGCAAGGCGAGTAAATGGAGTAGAAATGGCTGAGACGAGCATATTATTCACCGCGGCACTCCTCAAAGGAAGCCGAGATGAGAAACCCAATATCTATTAGAAATACCGCGTCTTGCAAATAGCGTGATTTTCATAGTGCGGTGTTCGTTTACAGGAACATGTGCGCCTGGTGGGAGGTGGAATGGTTTAGGCGCAGTTTTTGTCTCAATAATAATTATTATTTTCATTAAAACTAATGTATTAGGTTCTCTAATGGTCAAATTGATGTTATCGTGCATAAAAAGGTCAAATAAATTAGTCCGTAGGCTGATTAGAATCGATATCTTTTCTCTTTGACACTAAAGGAAAAAAATATAATAGTGTAAAAGTAAATACTTTAAGGCGTGTACCAGAAAATTCATCAAGCTATAGACACATCTATCTGTAGTATTAGAAGATGCCATAATTTGTAACTTTTGCTTCTCTATACAGTTATAACCGACCATATACCTATATATTACTGCATCTATACGTTAATACATCACCAAAAGCCAAAGCTGGCACATCTCAAATACCTGGTGCCCGGATTACGGCGGAATCTTTATAATTATTTTTGTCCCGAAACGGGGCTTAGGAGCTTTGCGTTGAGTCTGTGACATTATTCAATATTATTACAATGTCATTGCAGCGCACCCAATAGACTAGGTAAAAGGTATCTTGGTATTTCGATGTATCATTTAAGCAATAAGTACTTTTATAAATGACTGTAAGTTTTTAATTAAAAGTAAGATAAGTTTACAATCACGTTGTGCTTGAAATAGTTCTAATATAAAGACTTATTTAATTAATGGTTACGTACATCTAAGGGCATTATTTCCAATATTTTTTCCAATATTTTAAACATTATTAAGTACAGTCTCATATAATATTTTATTAAGTACACTATTTACTTTTTCAAATATTTTCTCGACGTAAATGTTTGATTTAAAGCCTTTAGAACTAATAATGTCTTTGAAAAAACTTTAAACGAATTTTATATTCAATAAACCTAGTCTATACGCAGTCTTATTCTGTGGCATGTTATAAGAAGAACTTCGCTCGGGCTGAGGAACACGTCTGAGGTACGTCAGAGGCGTTAAATGGGATTTAGGGCTTCCCTAATTAATGTTCTTTCATTGATATTATGAAGCAACTTTGTCTTCCATGTTCTGCCGCTCAAAACGGGAATCATAATAGATATTAACAAAAAGAGCTTGTTTTATCATATCGAAAATAGACTTGTACTTTCAAAATGTTTGTACAATATTTTAGATTACGAGTCCACTTTATACTGTTCGGAAAACTTTCAACAATTCATTTTGATTACACACGGCGGGATACGAATCCTATTTAAGTTCGTTTCCTGCAAACTAAGCTTATTACGACTTTTTGCTAGCATAATGCAGATATTATCTACCAAACACAATACTTCGGACACAAGATGCCAATATTCCGTCAATGGATTCCTGCAATCACAAGCTGCATCGCGTCCATTTTACATTGACACTTACCCGCGTACATTCAATATTTGAACCGGGTGTCAGAATGTTGAATATTGAATAGTGACGGGACACAGGTGTGGCTGTCACCGCGGCGGCCCATTTCCCGCCGCGCGTAATCGAATGAATATTACAAACGTCAATTTGACAGCTGCGGAGCCATGATATGTATGGCTTTGTGCCGAATGTGGGTCGGATGGCCTTTTGGACGCTTTGAAGCGGTGTCAACGCGCCCGTGGCTTAGGTGCATCGGTGAGGGATAATGGCGCTTCCTACGCTGTGTACAACAGAGTCAATGGAGCCTTTGATGTAGCTCTATGGACGCTTTCAAACGTAGTGCAATACGTATAATGTGCTTACATTTACAGGATTTGTCAGATGTTGATACTCAGATAGTATATGGACACTCACGTTCCTCTTTAGGGATCGGCTGAAATCCATCACTCACATAAAATCGGTATTTACAACTAGAAATATATAATATATTGCTTCTAAATTTCAACACGGATTGTTAATATCTGTCTTTATAACAGAAAAGTCTACCAAAATTTCTCTTATAAAATAAGTTCACATTATTAGTTCCTACATAACATATACTATAGACTAATCGATTTTTACAAGACACCAGGATGTTTACTAAGAGGCAAGCTTCGCTCTTACCAAAGCACTTAGCGAAGGCGAAGCAATTATAAGTAATTTGGAAAGCCCGTAATGGGCAGGGACAGCGACCAAAATGTACGCTGTGACGGAATACCGCTAAAAGCTACCCCATCCCTAAGACAAGATTCGCGAAGCATAAAAATTTAAATCAATTTCCCGAGAAATTGCTAATTTTACATCGTTTACTAGAAAGTGGAGTTCAGTTTTCATTACGAGTAGAAGAATAAACCGTTTTTATCAATAAACTTATTACATTTTGCAGATTTCATATGAATATAGCAACGTTTTTTTTAAAAAGGTAATAAAGTACATCATGGTTATTTTCAGTACAAGTACTACGAACACGAAAATAACAAAGAATTTAGCGCTATGAGTGTTATTAATCTCCCAATGACCTTATTTCACCGTTAATTAGCTCTGATTATACACTAAGAGCACCAAAATTAAATTAGAACCGTCAAGCATACCAAGACAGTTTCCCCTTTTCCCGTTTTTCGTAATTAAAACGCGTATAATTCAAATCGTGGAGCGGGAATTCCCGGGGATTCACGATCATAAAGAAATAGGGATTGGGGAGCGTCTGGCGAATGAAACACAAATACCAGGCTCACAGGCTTCGAGAGAGCTTTCGCGAGCGTCACCTGAACCGAACCTTCTTCGCGCCGGTGATTTATGGCCCCGGATCCGGACCGGTAATGAAATTGTACCCCCCTTCCCTAGCACCCGCGAAGCCATTCTCAAATTACTACGAAACACTCCAAATGGCAGGATCAGTTGGCCTTATGCTAATGTTTGAGTTTTTTGCAATCCCATCTAGTCTTAGGCGTCGTTTATCAAATAGGATAGCTTTGGAGGAAATGTGCATAGCTAGTCGAAGATATCATTAAAGGAGACATACGTATTGTTATGTTACCTATTGTTTACAAGTAATTATATAAACTCTTTTTAGAACAAAAAATGGCAATCATTACTTAATAGTCCGATACATACATTATAGTATAAAATACTACTATAGCTACTCATCGTATATGTTGCTACGATTTTTAAGATATGCTCAAAAGCTCACTACAGTTTTTCTATTTCCAATTTTCTATTCCAAATATAGTACCTATTTTTACCATTTTATACCTTCACCTCAAGAAATACGAAGCACCTCAAAGATTCCATTCCCTGACATTTCCCCGGATCAAAATTGGGTAGCTCACCGCGATATATTTATGAGTTTCAGAAATTTTAATAGCACCGCGGTTATACACGAAACACTTTTTCGGAAATAACACAATTCAATTTGGGATTCTATTAACATTCCGCATTCTGTTTTAGAAATACGGGGCACGCCAGCTTTTGTGATTAATATCGTAAATTTTCGCTGTTGCGGAATCGCTGCCGAGGAACGGGTTGGGAACTGTGTTCGAATTTACTCGATAGGTAGATGTTTTAATGAGAAAATCATACGTTTTTGTATTTTAATACATAGAGTTTTGCAATGATCAGAATATATAGGAACTGTTCAAGTGAATTATATTATGCATTTTTGTAAATTCGATAGGCTTAAGTACCAATTTAATATCTTGACAGAAGTCATGTTAATATAGAGAACTAAGTCGACGTGCTACTAAACAAAATATGGATAACGAAATTGTAAGAAATTTACTTTCAATGTATTCCCCCAATGTATGTACTTCCAATTATATCCTACAGTATAAAATTTAATGTAATCACGTATTTAAACGTGCCATCTTGGTCAATACCTACTAAGTAATCCAATGAGTAATAAATGTCTAACTTATATGTATATATATATATGTTATATATAACATATACTGATATAACAGTCAGATAGACGCTATATTCAAAAAAGGTGACGTTAGGAGTACCTATAACCGCCGAGAGTGTATGAGAGGAAGTATGAATGTCAATGAAGCGAAAGTGGTCTGTCAGGATCGGGACAAATGGGGATCCGTGATCTCTGCCTACCCCTCTACAGGGGATCAGGCGTGATGTGTATGTATGTATGTTATATGTATCTTAGTACTACCACTCAAAGATGAAACTTCTATAAAAACTTTTCCCACTGACCGTTAGATGCTGGAAGAGCCATGCCCTGAGGATGTTGGTGGCCACCTTCGGGAAGATGCCTCTCTTCTTCTGGTTCTTCTTCCCGTTGGACTCGTCATCTTCTTCTCCCGTACCCTCGCCGGAGCCGATGCTGGCGTTGCTCGCGTCACCTGGTGGCGGAAAGTGACTATTTAGTTACGAAAACCTTATGTTAAAACTACTTATATAAAGTTAAAATTTTTTCATGATTGTTCCAGGTGGCGATCTATTCTCTTCGCTTTTCTCATTAGGGAAGTAGATGCGTGGATATATTGTTTATAAATAATACAAAAAAAATAATCGTCAAGAATGTAATTTTTGAACCATTTATTGAATAAATATTCGATTTTAATGACATTATAGTGATGTTAAATATTCGATTTTAATGACATTATAGTGATGTTTAAGATTACAGAAGACGTTATTTTTCTGATGTACCCATTCCAAAGGGGATTAAAAGAGGTATATATACAGTGACTTGAGTAATCAAGTCAAGAGGTATAGTGTTCCTAAAGAGTGGGAAGTACATATAATGTTTGTTTTACTTTTAAGACATTGCATTTTTCATTAGTATTAAATTAGATCTTTGTTCGGAACTTAATTAACATACTTTCTGCCATGCCTGCAGGTTATCCATTCATAGCCTAGTACATTGAACTTGCGTACATGTCTCGAAGCAAAGGTTTCTATCCCTGAAACTGCGTCTGGCATTTTAATTAGCAGTCGCCTCCAATGTGTTAAATCATCTGACACAAACGGTATCGTGGCTGCGAACGATTTAATTAATTTAATCGTCGCTCACAATTAGTATGATAGACTACGTCTTATTTCAGTGTTGGTTCTAATATACAGTTGTAGTTGTTGTGTAGGTGTAGATATATATTTATGGCATACAGGGTTAGTTTTGTCTGATAATGAGCTAGTAATGTTGTCCTAGTGAAGAGTATTAAAATTTGAACCTAACTTAGTCTTCATAAGTTTAAATTTACAGTAGTGATGTGCACGATCAAATCTTTTTATCAATCGATGTAATGTAACTAAGTATTGTCAGCATATTTTAAAGCATTTATCTTGCTACAATCACGACATACCACTGCTTCAAAAGTCCAAACTTTGAGAAAAACCTACAAGAAACTCTAGAGAACTTTTCACCCAATGCCAATTTAAAATCAATACGATAAGCAAATTAGATAGAAACGCTACTCGACATCGCAGTGGCAAATTAGGCCCCCAGATCCATCAAAGGCGCTCTTGACTTCTCACACGCACTGCCATTGTTTGCGTACACACATTAAGTTGGTGGCAACTATCCGCTAGGGGGCGCCGCATGTGTGCGTGCCAGATGAATTAGGGGATTACAGATACATTGCATCATGTGAATGCACTCTGATTTTGCACGGTAGCACACAGGGTGCTTGCAGATGGGTAATTGAGATATGTTTGCCTCTAAATCATATGTTTAGACTGATACGTATAGGCTTCGTTAAAGACTGGATTTGAATATAGATTCATGGGTGGTAGTTAATATTAATGATGGGTTTGTATGCATTAGGCGCTGATAGATTTATTAACTGTTTAGGTTATCCCATATAATTAAACGTGGACAAAATCTAAAAGCATCCATTGTATGTTACCATACCAATAGCTAGATCAACAGAAATAGCAGTTGCCTCTATCTATCTACCCATATGTAAGATTAGAGGCGTTAAAGTATAATAAAAGTAGTAGTACTTCACTCTATTCGTCCTAGAATACGCGCAAAGGCGCTATGTTATCTAAAAGTGCTAACCGAAACAGCGGCCTGGGAATAAAGTCTCCTAATTTGCTTTACGATGCCAAAAACGACCGAATCATCGTTAAGACAGCACTAAAACACAGCAGTAAATTCCTGATTGAATTTATAAAACAATTACATAGACAATAAAGTAGGTGTTCGTCAAACGCGAGCGTTTTATTGTGTTGTCCTCACCCTGTATAGGGAAGGGCGAGCGCTGCCTCGCTGGGGCGACGCGTAATGGCGTAAGAGTAATTTTATTACTTTGCCCCCATTACCATCACAATGCGGCCCCATAGGCGAACGCACAGATACTCGATACGAAAATGTCATTACGCGGCGCGCGCGTAATTTTTATCGATGCCATTAGTGCCGGCCTAGCGTCCCATCACTATTTTTTGATTGGCACCCGAAAACTGTTATTTATGGATATGGCAGGTCGTATTTTAAGCGCTGTATTGCGAATATCGAGCAACGAAGCTTTAATGAATCTACTAAAGCTGATGAGTGCGCATTCGAATGCGTTTATAACTTATTCAGTGTTAATATTAACTGTCTCTCAGTTTATTTACAGGCGATAAATAGGAGGCAGGTTTATTGCTGACTTAAATATTGCTTGTCAAATGAAAAAATACGACAAATATGAAATTCCTATTACCTGTATACATTTGTGATCTCTTAAATTCTGTTCTTACACAAATAACAACCTATAACTTATTCACACACCCGAAAACCTAACATACGAAGTAGTCCCCGAGAATTTGATCCGGCATACAATATTAACCTGTTCGTTGCGGGGCAAAAATAAGACCTCGCCTCCACTTATTCGATTTGTACCCGGATGAATATTTGATCCGGACCGGTGCATGCTAATTTGTTTATCGTGTCGACTCAGCCGTTTGAGAATTGAATTATTAAGCACACTATTATCTATGGAGCTAGGGACTTTGTGGAGCTTTTTCTACTTGTCACTCTGGGACGGATGCAGGAAGTCTATTTAGGTATGCTGGGATAAATGTGGAGCTTTGTTTAGGGAAGGAAAAGAATTAAGTTTCAATATGTAGGGGATATTTTTCTTCGTTTATATTTCACTTAGTTTTAAGATTAAACCAATAGAATAAGTGTAAATTCAGTTATCAGTTAACCAAGCTTGGAATTACTGGGTTTGATTGTTTAGTTTTCTTTAATGCAGGTACCTACAATTAAAATTATTTATGAGATTACTACGACACGAGTAAGATAAATATTTGTTTGGACTAGAGCAATAAAATTTAAGGTTTATTTCAAAAGCCTTGAGAATAACAGAAATAGGAAAATCTCGAGCTCAAATTAAAATGCATCGCAGACCACGAAGTTTGAACAAAGTTTGAATGTTCGGTTTGATTTTGTCTCAAACAAACGATTGTGGCCCCTAAAACTGACAAGCTATATTTATTTTAAAACCTTTTTAAATATTCACCTTTACATTGAAAGAAATGTAGTCTAGCGCAGTTTTAATAAAGGAATCATAGATATATGTGATATGACAGTTAGTATGTACTTTGGACAAAAAATACTTTTTACCAAATCTGTTAAACAAAAAGATCTGAAAACCAATGTACATAATTAACTACAGTATACTATCAAGAGCACGGGGCTATCGTCAATTCATATCCATACCAACCTAAACTACATGATATCACCACAGAAGTAATAGTGTACTCAGGCTGAGTACGCATGGCATATCAGCACAAGTCCAGAGTCCCGAATATCTGGCATTGACACCCAACACTACGTCTCCAAAGAGATTTATAGCCATTAGTGCGGTGCCAATGAGAGCGTCGACGAACAGCTATCGAGTTACGCCAATCAACTGAAAGCACGCGACCTAGGGATGGGCGCTGTCGATGGTTGGGCTCCTAATGAGGTCGAGGATGGATAGAAAATTATAAAGTGGTAGGGTAGTCGCTCATTATATAAAGTTGCATTTTAAGTTTTTTGGTAAATATTGGCACCGACTTTGTTATTGTTAAAAACATTGTATACATATGATTGTCACAAAGATCTATAAAGAATTCAATGTAAGAAATAGCTTATTCGATCCAATTGGAACAAAACTGCAATACATTACAATTGTACCATTATTCATATATACTAAATGCATAATTAATGATTGCACCTATATCAATCAACCATGCAAGTCCAAATCTATCGATAACATTGTAGGCATAGCACCACCCTACGTCAATTGTAAACAACAAGCCCGGCGTCGTAATGCGCTAAGCGATTTGATGGATTGGCTTCTTCGCCATCCCCTGCACTGTATTTGCAAACAGCTCTTATCGGCCGCCAGGGGGCCACGCCGGAGGGCGATAAGCGCCTAATTATAATAACCTAGCGCAATCCTTTATCGATATTTTACGCTGCTATTCCGACATCACTATTTTGAACTTGAAATTACCATGATATAAAATGCATTTTTATTAAGTCGTAAAATGAAGTAAGTAGCAGAAATATTACAATATAATTTTAAAAAACATGTACATGTTAACAAGTTCATACCCTTCGCTACTTAGGTATGTAGCAGCTTGTGCTCATGCAGTGTCGTAAATATCTCCACCCGTTCCTTGAACGCAGACAAGACTGAGTGCGTTCTAGCGCGAAAATTTTAATGTGCCTTATAATCGTGAAGCAAATGTCTTGTGAAACGGTTCGAAAAAGCGTACGAGGCAGCGAGGCATCACTGCAATTCATATTCATTCGCATCCAGCGGAATATCCGCTCTTTCGAGCTGTGACGAGCTGAACGGGCATCTTGCAGTACCCCACTTAATGGCCTATAAAAGCACCCCATAACTCGGCTATCACGGTGGTGTTATCCTCTCTTAATTGGCCGTTCCGGGCGGAATCGACAATTCGAGATATTAAACTAATTTTGAATGTCGCGCCATCTCGTGCCGCGAAGGGTTAAGCTCTCACGCTGATTGCCGCCATTGTTGTTCGCCACCCATAGTCCCTGATTAATGCCAATTTAGATATACATATAGGCAATTTATAAAATCCCTTAGTTCTGTCAATCTTCAATAAATTATTTTGCCAAAATTAATATTCCTTTTGGCAAAATAATAAAAGATACTACTACTGTAGTATCCTTAAAATCTGCAATGATATGCAAAGGATGATCTCTCAAAACAAGTAAAATGACCTTCCTTTTTGAATATAGTTTAAACACCAGATTTTTTGTGTGATCAGTTGCATTCCACATCACTCTTTAGCCGTACCAAACCGTAACATCGAATTGTGATTGATGCCACAATTACGCGGCTCCTTCCTAACATAAACAGCAACCAAAATAATCGTAAGCGCGATAACCGCGTAATACCGGATGTCGAAATTCATACGTAATGGCGGATAATGCGCAGCGCACACGTTGAGTGGTACCCGTAAACAGTAGGCACGTAGTTCCCGAGATAGCGAAGACGCCTATCAGGCAGAACGTTTAATACCAGCACGCATTGTTTGCCGAATACAAAACAGATTGAGGATTAGCCGAATATCCCATTGGCACCCTCGCAACTGCGCGGCGGGCATTGATTTCAATTTGAATTTTAATTGTGGAATATTATACAAAATTACATTGCTTAATATTCACCCTTGGCGCTGATTTTTGCATATTTTTAACCCTAACGCCCGGTAGAGGTTAGGGGTGGAAACGAGATTTGAATCGCATATATTTAATAGTGAAGCCTACGTTTTCGGTGGAGAAACCCTTTTTGTTTTGTAGGTATTGTGTATGGCTATGTTGATGGAGATTTTAACTATAATGTAAAAAACGAGATATTCTTTTTAAACTTGTAAACGTATTAAATTAAATACATACATACATATCACGCTCATTTCCCTGTAGAGGGAGCGTAAATGTATTTTTTTTGCTAATACACTAAAACATTGCTAGCAAATACTTAGTACCTCTCAACCAAATCTCCACCTAATACCAACCACATCATCCCTATAAAACTACTTTAAAGGAAAGCACCTAAGCCAACAAGCCATTAACACCTTAATCTCATCCCCAATAACAGAAGGCCCAGCGTAAACAGTTTATGAACAGCACTAAATTGGAGAAGCGAACCACTGCGCCTTAATTAAAGTGTAAGCGGCCATAAACGACACTCGCGGAATATGCATGAGTAATTTTTAGCTATCCGCGTCCTCCTTAACAAGGGTTAAGCAGCCAAAGAGGGGCTAGTTGACATTTATGACAAACGCGACGCGACTGTGACGCGCTGACGTGATTCGATTGTGATTTGCATTGCGTCATTAAAATGCAAATGGCGGATGCTTTTAATGAAGTCTGCTAAAGGATGGGAGGCTCGTAAACAAGCTGCTGGCAGGTACTTATTGTCATTCATGGGCCGAAAATTATAATATGCTAAACGGATGAATAAAAATTAAATAAAATAAGAGCGAAAGTCCCTTTTCTTGGGTTTTTGAGTTAAAAGGTAATTATGTGCGATGAGAGATAATTAACTTCATGTGACATAATTTACCTTTTGTAGCCATAACCAAAAATACTTTCAGCAATTGTAAACACACTGTATTGTGTATAAATAAGCACTAGGTAAATGATACGTATATAAATACATTTAATTGGAGTAATTTTATATTTGACGTTGGCAATAATAGTATATTTTGCTATTCCTGCCAGTTAGAATCAGCAAAATAAAATGTTAATCACAATGCATTATTTTTTTAATACTCTTTTGATGCTTTTATTATTTTCTTCATCTCCAACAATAACCCCATGACGCACAGTGGCCACCATCGAACTCGAACCGAAGGCAATCATTTCCGAGCCTTACTCAGGTTGCAAGAATCGCAGAGCTCATTAAATCAAAACAACAATAAATTACTTGTCGCAATTAATGTCGCGATCCTCTTTTTTGCAATCAAACACATAACAATCAGAATAATAGCTTGGAAGGATCTTGAGTCAGATAATAAACTTGGACCTTCGCTTGAGCAGCGGGGGGCTTAATCTCTCTCTGCGGGTAGACACGATGTTATTACGAGCGCAGCAGATAAAAATTCACGCGACAGTTTAAGGGTTAAGCTATACGTTCGTGTTTAGGTACTTTACGAGCGGACAAGCGAGCGAAAAAGGAGCTGTGAGTTGTTTGGAAAAAAGATTGCGTAAATGAAATGGATATTATACGGACTAACAAATAATATTTTTAGACCTTGCGTGTCCTTATACATGACTAATAAAAATATGGTTTAGCACCCATTATATTAAATTTTAATATACTAATTCATTATTTATAGTTTATCAAGTAAATCCATTACACTTAAGTGTAAGTTTATTTTCGATCTGTCAAACATACATATAATTTCTGTATCTCGATTCCATCACATCATTTCTGCGTACACATCCTAATTTTAGCGGCAGGCGTCCCAGCATTAAGTATACTACACACTGTCACATTTAGGGCAACGACACCTGATTTATTGACATTAGCTGCGGTCGCCATGTCGTAAAGTGTCAATTTTATGAGCCGAGCGCATCAATGTGTGGATTTTTGGTCTTAGTATTCTGCACTGGATCGCTGCCAAAGCATGCGTTAAGATAATATTGGGATATTGCTTTGACACTAGTCTGAAGGTGACATACATTACGTGTATCAAGTACAGTTAGCAAAGAAGTTTCATTTCTGTACGTACATACATTTTCTTATTCCCTTTTGTATAAAGACATAATTTTCATAATATCTCCTTGAAGTGACCAAGTTTAGCGTGACAGAATGGAACGTTGGTGACAGGTTGTAAACCCATCACTCAATATATTCCATTGATGTCTTATATAAAGCTTAATATATTATATTTAAGGTAATGCAATAGGCTAGATAAATGTTACTTTTACTTAATGTGCATTGACATACACAGCTTACTAAGTCGAAATTTCAATATCTGAATATAATAAACTATGGATATTTTCATCAATATATTATTATTTAAATATCTGCCGTAGGTCAGAACACTCTGGTCATTGGTACTAAAAGATACAAATGAGTGATGGGGCCCTCACACATCGCATCGCGGGATTAATATCGATACCCTGGCTATACCAGATATTCGAGTTGGAATCGAATGGTGCAACAACAACGATTACACGATTGAATATTTGTTATTCAAATACTACTAGCAATGTAATAGCCTATATGAAATTAGAATTTCATAATGTCTAAAACACTCTTATATTTCTACACAACTGCATTGTATCCATGGCAACCAAAATACTCGTAGATTTTGATATAAATAGATATATAATAGATAGAGGACCCAATTACACACTAACCGAATAGCTATAGAGATAAAAGGTATTTAAAACGGATAAAAATCATAGAGGGAAAATATTATAAATTTAATTAATATTTCGCTCTTACGATACAACAACTAAAGATACTAATTCACTTGATACGTAAAAATTAACCCTAATGCCATTTATACTAGCCTTTTTTTTAACCTAGTATAACCTGCATGCCCGTACTAGTTCGTACGTAAAAAGAATGTTAACTAGCTGCCGTTCTTCCCGGCATTTCATAAGAGGCGACTAAGGGACTACGTTTTTCTACTGTTTTCCGGTCTGATCATTGATTATAGATGTGTTTATCCGTGTATAATATGTATATATTTCTTAAATATACGTTGACTAGCACCCTTAACACAAGTCTTATATATACTTACCAAGGGGCTAGTTAAATTGATGTAAAAATGTCTAAATATTATTAATAAAGGACGTGAATGTATAACTATATTGTATACGTATAACCTGCCTAGATTCTCATGCCTCACCAGCCAATAGCACCCTTCATTTCGATTTAATGATGGCATAGCTAGTACATAATTCGTTGCGATTATTTCAAATCGTCCGCCATTACCATTCGGGTAATCTTTGCTAATGGTTCCACAGACACGATACTCTGGCGATTATATGACTATGATGGTGGTCTCCTACTATAGGTACGCGATGGGCTAGCAACGTGTTTGAAGGTGGAGGGGTAGATAGAGAACCAAAGTCCGTAAAACCTAACAAATTTCTGATTATTATTATTATATTTTAAATTATTTCTCTTGTTATATCAATATAATACATACTGTAGATTCATGTTACTCCACATACACATTATATAGTTTGAATTTCTATCTATGTTCGTTAAACTTCTAATGTCAGGCTATTTATTAGGCTACACATGCCTTATGACTCTCCCCTGGGGGAAGCCATCAGGTTTTTCTTAAGCTAGGTACTTTTTGTACTTTAACTACTTTTTGTATCTATATACCAATTACCTATATTATTTTAATTTATCAGTTTCTACTTAATATTTTCAAACTATTGATAGTTTATTCTTAGTATTATTTGTATAGTTTTGAAACTAAAATCATTCTAAATTAATGTTTCTAATTTTAACTTAGTAAATTAACTAATTTTTAACATTTTTGTTTTAAAATATAATAAGTCTCTACTGAAATATTATCTAAATATAAAACTAATAAGTACTTTTCAAATATCTTTAATTCATATGAATGTAAGTACAAATTCCTACGGAAAAACGCTATTTGTAAATACATGATACCCTGAGATAAATACTATTTTATCTGCAGGTCACTTTGATGGTAAACTATATGTCATGTAAGTACTTTGTAAAGTTCAATGCGGTTATGTGGTTACTTGTTATTCAGGTTGTCATGGCAACGAGATCTTGTTATCGCGTTTAAAGTAGGTAGGTATTGTATGAGAACTATGTAGATGTTAAATAAACAAATACTAAATATTATAACTATCAAATACTTAGAGTTTATCTATATATTTGGTCTTCGTATAGATGAACAATTATCATAATCATTATTTTCTTCTTTCCTCATAAATTTAATATATTTTTGACAATACAATTAATTTACTTATAATAGTTAAAGCTGCTACTAGGTATCTAGGATACAAATATAAGCCTCTTTCATAAATAAAAAGATATTAAGACTGATCCTAAGTAGCATTAATTTGTTAGTAGGTACTAAAATTTCATTATCGATCTTATCGCATTAGTGTTACTATCTAAATACAGATGGCAGTAGTAGTAGCTCCAATTTACCTTTATAACTTTGTATTACTAGTAAGACATTAATATTCATTATAACTAATTCATATTCTTGAGAACGAGGTTTTATTTATTTTTATTTTTAATATCTTACTTCACTATTATGAAATATAAGTAACATACCCACGTAAAGTGGTAAATAGTAAATGTCAGGAAGGTGCAATGAATTACAGAGCCTTATATACTAAATAAGTACATTTTTAATATAAAACTAAACAGCACGGCATGTAGCGGCCATATTTGTACGAAAATAACATTATATTTTAGTTCGGAGAACAATGGCGGACAGATGTTTACAATAATAATAATGGAAGTCTCCTGTAATATGCAAATACATTAGGTCTGCAACCTTATTAATATTTATTAGCTATAAGTAGGTAGAGATACCTTCGCTATTTATAATCCTTTACAGGTGCCGAGTGACCTATAAGATGATTTTACTTTAACGTTGCATTTAAGCATGGATATCGTATTACTAAGTAAAATATCTAATAAAACTTGTAAGTAATAAGATAGGTACTTATTTATTGTTATTGATCGTTACCTTATATGTTAGACGATGGGTTGGCAACCTGTCATTGTTATTTCACATCAATATTGTAATATTACTTGTTCTGTAATATACTACATATAGGTAAACGAAAATGAAGTTACATAGACTTCAAAATTGATTAAAGACGTGAGTATACTATATTATTTATATCTAGGTATATACAAAGTATTAATATATACCTATTATTTATTTAAAAATAGTTTATAAATATTAACTATAAATATATTTTTTCAATAACTCATATGTTTTTATAAAAAAGTAACGTTGTATCTCGTTGGCGGGAAAAAAGGTAGCCACATTGCTATTGTCACTTTGTTTTTTATTTATCCAGCCGAAGGCAAGTGCGCTTTAAGCCGGCCATTTTCTTTTTTTTCACCCCCTCTCAAATTACTTGCAGTGTACCTAAATAACACCAGCACAGCACGGAATGTATGAATAATGTAAAAGTTTAAAATTGCTGCCGGCTAATGCCTTATCGGAATTAAAAATGTAACTTGATGTTAAAAGTTCACGTTGGCTGAATGGCTCGGAATAAGTCACGCTAGAGATCCCGCCACATAAGGTGGCAGTTGGAGGCGTCGCCACAGTCGCGTAATTCAGTGTTACCAGTAAACACGCCAAAACTAGCACTCACTGTGCCATACGGCTCGATACATTATAGGTTTCATTTGTAACGGTCTTTGGTTGCAGAGCTATAAACTCAAATAAAACAAATTAATATATCAAAGTCAAAATATGTTTATTAAACTATTTCAAACATGATTAATAATTAACGGGACTTATCCTTCTTATTATATATTACATATATTATGTGTTCCTTCACTCTGTCCGCAATAGACCGTTTAGTGTGTTCGACGTAGGATTTCCCAGAGCTGCAATCAATCTTATACACACCCTTATATCTTATATCATGAGTATAAATCGCGAACTCTTAAAACTATTATTTCAAACATGGCACTGAGCATTGTCTTTACATATTTTTTACCGAGGTTAGATCAGCGGAGACCCTAGCTTGGAGAAGAACTAACAAGAAACTCCGGAAATCAATTTATTATAATCACCCTTAACAAACATAAAAATTACAAAGAGTGGGCAAAAAACACAACGCTGGTAATACTAAATTTACCTTTCATACAAAATAACACGCAATGGCGGTAACGTCAAATTTAGTTCCAAGTTTGGCTACTGCCACCTTATGTGGCGGGATCTCTACACAAAGTTAAATATTGGAGGAAAACATGGCGGACGGAAAAAAGCTAAAGTTGTACCGTTTCAGCCTGTAATTAGTGAAGCTTATTATAGTTGTAGATCTGATTATTGAAATCATTGCTTAATTACCCTATGAATAATACTCGTAACGTACTCTTGTCTATGGTTTTAAAGTAAATGCTTACCATATAAAGGTAATTTAAGATTACAAATACAATATGAATTGTAAAATATAGGTTATAAATAAAGATTTTAATTCAAAATTACACTGAGTTGAATTTACTGATACGAAATTAATTCATTAAATTACAAAATACCTCAAAATGAATCATACAATATAAGTATCCGAGCTTTTTAAGGGCACAATTTAAATCTTGTCAAATCCTGATTTTTACGACAATCCCAAGTCTCAGCGTGAAGTTATAAGTGAAGTTTCTTTTTGTCCTTTTATGTTTATTTTTTAATAAGGCTTAAGAAATCATATTGGAGCCCACGTAGGGACAGTAAATTCGCTACTTTACAGCCGTAAGGGCAATAACTTTGCGACGCATGAAATTTGTCTTTAATAACCTCAATGAAGATTCGCGTTTCGTAATTTATTTATACGCTTGTAGGTATTCGATATGTGCAGTTAATGTTGTTGGTTGAATAACAAAGATAATTAAGGTAGGAAGAATTATCAGCTTAGGAGGCTAATAGATATTTTAAGTTATATCTGTGTGAATAATTCATGTTAGCTATTCAATTTTCTTCATATTCATTGAGTTTTATCAAGTAATATTACATCATTACAATTCAGTACTCTTAATAACTAGAAACAACGAAACATATTATGTTAAATTACCATAAACATCCAATTGAACAATCAAACTATTGCATGCCGGTAAATTGTCTAATAATCAAGCAACTATTTGATCTATTAAGCCAACAGCGCCCGATAGTCTCACAGCGTTTTATTCCTCGTGGCCTCTGCATTCCGAGGCTGTTAATCATCACGAGCGCTCCATAGATCACCTGCCTAATTCCTGCGATCACGGCGAAGTGGATCGCTCACGTCAGTCCGTTTTTTGCCCTTAAACGCTTAAAGACGGTATTTTGTCAAATTACTATAATTTCGTTCGGTCAAAACTACGAGCTGTCAAAATTGAGCTCTTTAAATCATCCGTGTTGACCCTTTTTTGCTCCCATAGTTCCTCCGAGGCCTTTTTAAACGAACAGGCATATTTGGAATAGCTGCCGGTACTTTATGGGTGCGATCGCTCGTGTATCGGAATTTAAATGGGATCCGTTGAGATTGCCTCTAAGTCCAAATAAATTGTGAATGAGTCTGGTTGATGCAAGGAGCCTCTGTGGACCGCGTGGGCCAGGGGACGCTGTCCACCCGGCCGAGGAGCCGCGCGGCCCCTCCTTATTCATGGGGCAACAAAGAAGCGCATAAATTACTCGGCTCGAAATATCTAAATCCTAATCCATTCGCCGCGCCTGTCTCCGGCTGAATCCGATTTTAAAATATTTATGAAAAGGCAGAAATGAGACAAAAAAGTCACTCTGAGACAGGAATAAAAATAACAAAAAACCATCTCGAGGAACGAACGTTAGGAAAAAAGTCGAATCGACTGTTGTGGCTCTGTGGCCGTCTGCTGTTCTTTTTTTCTCCGCATCCTCGTTGCATTAGATGCATTTCATCCGAGCGGGATTAGAGCGGTCGCGGCTGACGGACCACTGCGCCTGTTGATTTATAAGGGACTGCTTACTTTAAAGGGCGATTAGGCCGAATTAATCGGCCGCCCTATCGGACACGACCATCGGTGGGCGCAGCGCCTAGCTCCTCGTCCGATTGTGTCGCTATCGATCGGCCGCAGCGGAAGTCACAATGGCCGCTTCTTTCCCATAATCAAATGTTTACTTTGTGATTAATGTCGGAGGCACAGCGCAGAGGCCGGGGCGTGCGAGAGGCATCCCTCGGCCTCTGCGGCTGACAGCTCCCGAATTAGTCACGTGGCCGATAATAGTCGCTCGGGCTTTTTTCACCCTCTCGTGGGTTGTTTACGACAGTTGGTGGCTATCGATTGAATGGCCTGGGCTCGCCGTGGCCCCGCGTCCGCAGGCATGCGTGTCGCTCGAGAGGCTTATCTGGAGGAAGCTGGCTGATCGCAGCAGTGCAGCGGAGGCTCGCTGCGCCCCGAGGCCCTCTGCGCGTGTGTGCGTGGCCCTCGATTAGCAAGGTAGGGCCGCGCCGCCTGATTGGGCCATCCATCACGGCGAGCCCCCTCCCCCCGCGCCGCCCGCGCCCTCCCAAGGGCGAGGTCCCGGCGGCGGCGCACCGGCCAATATCGAAGCGCACTCTCGAGCGATACTTAGTGCGTTACCTTATTACATGTCTGTTGTTCTGGGCGTGTGTGCGGCGTGAGGCGAGTCGGTCGTCGCTCCTCGCCGGTATGATCCACGCCGAGTGCCTTCGGATTTTGATTGAGGTTTTGTTTTATTTGCAGCGACGTCGGGGCCGATTACGTTTCTCGTATTCGTTTACCGCTCGGCCGGTTTTTGTTTCGACTCGTTTTATTGTTCGTAACGAGATCGATGCCGCAGATAAGCGCCGGCTTTTAATGAAGACGTGGGTGTGACCATTTGAGGAGAGTCGCCGAGCGGGTGCACCGCCACCGCCGGCGAATGCGCTTTTGACAATTACATCGGAATAAATAAAGACAATATGGCGGAGCATTAGCATATAATCGAGGATCGCGGGTCAGAGGTCGCGGCGGCCATTGTCAGGGACAAATTGCGCTCTCACGCACGCGACCGCACAGCGCGGCCCCACTACGCCCCGCGACATCTACACGGCTCACGCCACGCGCTACAAGGGCGCTGAGTGCGATTCGGGAAAAGCCTACTGACCACGAATCGCCAGCCTGATAACATCGGACGGGGCGACGGGGTGGACTGTGTACAACAATATATACAAGCTAATAAATCCAAGCTTACATAGTTCATTAGCCTTACAAAACGTTTTCCGGATATCAAATTAAATATCTCACTCGAACATAAACAATCTAAAAGCACTCGACAGCAATAACAATGTAAATGCAGTAGGTGTACGTAAATGCATTACAGTGTAAACGTGCTCCTAAGTAAGTGTTGAAACGAACCCTTGCTGCTACATAGTTGATCTGCTGTCCGTTAAGCATTCACTCCTCTCTAGACAAAGAGGTTCTAAGTCCATTTTGTGTCTTTTTTACAACTCTTTTACGATCCACACTAGTTTGCACTTCCGTTAAGTTCGCAGCGAAGACCGTTTAGGGGCTCTTGGCGAGTTATGCGTCCGAAGCGGACATCATGGGGTGAATTATTTACTGGTTTAGGTTTGGTGGAGAACATACAAACATAACTACTTTTATAGCATATTCAATTGGTCTATTTGGTCGGAGTTACTTTTACCTACCCGTGAAACTTATAGTAGAAATGTAGTGTAAAACGTTAAGTAATATAAATGTGTGGTTTTAATGAATACATATACATTTACAAGTTTTTCCTTAGATTGGTACTCAAACCTTTGATGAAAAAAGGGAGTGTGTAGACACAAGTCGTGAAGCGTATGTTAGTTACAAAACGCTGATCTCCGATATATTTCCAATTATTCAATAACTCTCGAATATTATTTACAAAGAAAAGGTCCTGTAAAATGTCCTTAAAACATTATATACTATACTTATATACCGGTTACAAGCGAGGCAAGGAAACATCGCGACAAAGCCGAGCTGCGCAATATTTCATGGCAAGTCAGTTTCCAGTCCATCGCATCTCGATCGATCTCTGTTCCCGAGGCACTGCGGGAAGGCAGCTAATTGGCCAATTTTACGCTCCGAGCCTCATATCGGCCAATCTCAGGCTTGTTAAAAAGCACAAGAGGACCTCCTTGATTAGTTTCACGATTTCAATGTTTGCCTTCTGACTTATTGGGTAGGCTTTCAGGTCGCTTTTGGGTATTATTTTTTACTTATATGCTTGTGTAGATATTGAAGACTGTAAAGGTTTTAAGGGTAAACAGCTTCAGATATTGAAGTCGTAGAATTATGGAAGTTTTTGGCCAATCCAAAAACGCGTTTTAATAGATAGTATCCAATATGATAGGTGAGTAGCCCAACGTCATTTATAGATTATGTATTTTTTGTTCAATAGTAATATCATGTGCTAAGTAGTGACGTAAGTACTAAGTTATTAGATGCCTTTTTCATTCTAGGCATGTTGTATGAGCCAAATCTTTCACTTGAATCATAAGATAGCAAAGATACGTCTTATCTAAGTTCTTGAAAGATGCTTATTTTTCCTTTATCCCTAATCAGAGCATCAAAAACTTTTAACCACATTCAACCTTAATCATCATAACACTTCATTAAAAAGGTAGAAAGTCATAAAATTTCTAATTCCGCGTTTTCAAATCTAGATGGCACCACATCTTATTTTCGCTGCAGCCGAGTAAGCCACGCAATTACCAAGGGCCAAGATAAATGGGTTCTCCGACCCACGGCCAGTACGCAGTATTGTGCGGATCTGGGACGTAAGTACTGTTACCAGCTGGTATAACAGGCAGTTTATGGAGGTATGATTGACTAGGCTAGTTGCTGAGTAACTTAGGTACTACATTTTTTTTGGTAAATAAAAGTTACGAGTTGTTTCCAGAGACTCAATTCATTCCTATATATCGAATAACAGGACAGTATTACAATAATTATTGATTAAATTATATGGATAACGTATTTTTACAGTTAATAGGTATATAAGTTTTAGTTAGTTGTATGTACCTACTCTTATTCAAGTTACTGTTGGATACCTAAGACACCCGTTATTTGACGAAAAACTGAACCATTACATGACTTATCTATGTCACGATAAGTCTAACGGAATCATTATTTAAAACGTCAAATTAAAATCCCTTTCGTATATAGGGTAGCTTTAATTATTATTTAATTCCAAATATACAAACGTGTACCGTCGGCATTACTCTTGAAGCTTTCGCAAGCCCTGAACCGCGTTGCCATGACAACCGGCAGCGTTCACCCAAACCGCCGCCATGCGCCCGCTCCCCTTCAATCCAATGAAAACCTTATTTTTTAGAGCAAAAGAAGGTAATTAGCATCACGGCGTAATGAAGTTATAACGTTCTGTTACGAGCGCCGCAATGGGCGATGCAATTGCGACCTTAACGCTTATGGCTTATGGTCGTTTTCTCGTTGTAATGGGTGCTTGAGAATAACAAGTCTAGATGTGATGCCGTCTCTGTTACTCTGGTGCAAAGAGACGTCTGTCGTCTTGTTCTCGCACGGATCCTTGCTCGTTTGAAGACGGAATCGGTTTCAATAGCAGTATCTCTTTCTGGCGCACTTTTTGCTGAGGCTATCCGTCTTTCGCGTTCATTGAGCTGAGTTTAGATAAAAATCGCCATTGTAGCGAATAAATTGAGTTTGCTTCCGATTCTATTCTAGATTCTTTTTCGGAACGTTTATTAGTTGTACCTACATGATACTTTTCTTACTTATATCGATAGGTATTTATATAACGTCCTTTTTTACATTCTATTTAACATTATTATCCTTGTCTGGAATAACTAACAATAGAGAAAATGATACCTTAATAATCGTGTTTACAGTACTAATTTTAGACGTAAAAATGTTTAAATATGGTTGATTAGTTCGTGGTACTAAACCACAGATGGCGTAACGATATAAATGTAGTGTTATTATTTTACGATAATTGAAATTTTAGTGTTATTGGAATTCAAATGAATAATGACAGATAGTTTAAGACATCCATAAATTAATGTTTGTTCTTAATTAGCGACTACCTATTACATAATGTAATAAATAATAATCCTCGTATTTATGTACGCATGATACAGTCTTCATAATTAGCATAAAAAGCAACCAGCAATTCCAAATGTCACTTCGTCTGGTATCACCGGCAAAACAAAACAACAATGGCCGCCGTAAAGGCCGTCTTACACTGCCGTGTCAACATCGATTGGCCGAGATAACGAATGATCGATGACACGTCACTTGTGTGACTACGCATCACTTTAAAGATCTTGAAGAGTTGGTCTTGTACGAGGCATTCCAAACATGTTTGGGATGGACATACCAATCCTGATTCTGTTTGGGATTGTCTAAATTATGCATTATAAACAATGACAATGATACTTTTTGGTTTGGGAACTTTTTTGTAAATGGTGGCTGAAAGAGTTTTTGTCTATCGATTTATTTAAATATATAAAAAATATGTAAAATACCCACAACAGTGACGACTATTATTCCTACAGGATAGTCCGTAAATAGTCTTTAGCTTGTCAATAAGTCATAACTTTTAATTACATCGGTTGTAAGTTATGTCATTCCTAAAGTTTTACAGTCATTGTGTTATTAACTAACAACCTAGCAAGTAATATTCCATCCCCAATACTTTTTATACTTTATATATAACACCCAATAGTTCCATTCTTAAGTGCCCTAACACATTATCGTATCCTAACTTCTGTCTACCTCATAATGAACTAAAAACCATAACGTACACAAACCACCAACAAGTAGACGCTTAAACAAACATGGGCGCGTGACGTCACGCCGATAAAAATGGCCGCCCATCCATCAGCACTGTTTACTCTCCTTTATCAAACACAAGGTCATAACAGCTAGAAAGTATGCTGGCAAATATTCCGCGGTTTTGTAAACGGCGTTTGGTGAAACCGGGCCCGAAATAGATTAGCGTGGGATCGCTGTACTATTGTAAGAATGTAATTGCTAGTACCAATTACATATGGGTGATTAGGTAACTTTAGTTTACTTAACATGTGTGTGACTTACAAGGATATATGAAAATAAGATTCACCACTTTGTCAGTAGTAAGGGGATATTGCAAATGTGTCATTTCCTAACTTCACAGAGGAGCGATTCAAAGTTATTAAAATCGAAAAAAAATTGAACGAAATACATCGATTTTATCAGTTCGATTTTCGTTAATTTAGGTGATGGATATTTAACGAAATGTAGGCTTTATATGGCTGAAAACTACGCTATATTCTGAATGTCATTTATATGCTCTAATCTATAGCTCAAACTGCTTATTCTCATGTTATAGTCAGCGCTTTGCATACGATTCTATTCTAAACCATATAATATAACGTTGAATACTGACTATCTATTAAGTAGCAATCTATCACTTATAAACACACCAATCCTTAACTGCCTTTCAAAGCATAAGCGTCCTATACATGACAATAAATTGAGTACACTCAAAACAAAAAAAAAACAACGCGTTCACGACCATTAACCCTTGCGGGGTAGTCAGAGGTTGTCCATCTCCGCAATTGCGAAGCTAGTAATTCTACGGGCACCTCGAACCCACGTGTTGACCAGATAGTTAGTACTCAATGTGACAGGTGGTAAGCCATGTCGCCATTTACAAGCACTAACTATTACCTGATCGGTAAAAAATACGGTCGGTTACTCATGATGCTGGTTATTTCCTTTCTAGTATGTAGAACATGATGATTAAGTGTTTATGGAGCTGGTGGTCCACTTACCAGGGTACTCGCCTGGGCTGCCCAGGAACACGGAGGAGTAGACTCGTCTCGCGACGTCTGGTGGCGATGACCACTCCCGCCGAGATGGACACCATTTGCCTGTAAACGAACAATATAAGTCATTAGTCAAAACATAGGAAACAGTTATATACATGACTAGTGACCCGCTCCGGCTTCGCACGGGTATAAAATATATAGCCTACTTCACTATTTAATGGATGTTATTATACATACAAACCTTCCTCTTGAATCACTCTATCTATTAAAAAAAACCGCATTATAATCCGTTGCGTAGTTTCAAAGATTTAAACATACAAAGGGACATAGGAACAGAGAACGCGACTTTGTTTTGTACTATGTAGTGATTTCGCTGCCCCCGACGAACACTATCGTAATAGGAAAATAACAATTTTACACCAGCAACTAAAAACTGAATATCTTAAAAACTATCAAATCTACAATAAACATATTTGTACCAAAAATAGAGGGTATTATTACAGTAAATTTTAAATAATTTTTTTGTAAAAAAAATTGTATCTAAATGAGATATTTACGAAAATGTCTATTACTGAAATATACTATGGTCTGTGCTGTGGTGAATATTAACGCAACCTAACTTTACGATAGTGATCGACGGAAATCACTAAACTGTACTGCTATAGTAATCGTGCGCTACGATATTGTTCCGTGATAAATATGCAACACTGATATGTAATATATCACTCGAACAATATCGTAAGAGTAGTTTACTCTATAATGTTGGCTTTTGAGATTCGGTAATAGCCTTTTGCGTTATATTTTCCTAATGTGTTGTCCATTGAATAAAAACATAAAGATCATTACTCAATGCATAAATCCAAAAGTATTAATTGCCCAACCTTAAAAATTTACTCTATGGCGTAATACGATGGTGTGGATACGAATATTCAATAAAACCGATTCTATGGTAAGAGCGAATACGATAGTGTTCGTCGGAGGCAGCGATATGTCATTAGTTTTTTTTTGATTTGGTCCATGTTGAACCGGGGTTCTTTATATTATATTATAGTCTTCATATCCCTAATGGAATAGTCAAACACTATTCGCTACCTTCAACGATTTTCACAAATCTATCATTCCAAATTTAACAATAGCTAACCTTCTCAATCAATTCTGAATTTCAGTTAGTTGGTAAAATTCTGGTTGCTAACTTATTCTTATGATAATTATTCATAAATAACATACAAATACATATGTTTACTTTCAAGACCAATAATAACCCCTTGAATGGTAAAAATTATATATCCTTACGTATTAAGGGTATTGTATTCCAAAAATAAATTCACGAACTGTCAAAAATCCGACATTTCTAGCGCAGCAGCGCTGAGTACATTGCGCGTTAGTGCTGTTTTTAGCGGTTGGACAGAATATAAAATATAAAAAGGCGCGAATTTCAAAACATCGCGAAACGTTTATGGGAGTTTTATATTAATAATATAATTGATTTTTAAACTCAATAGTGTGCCGATTGCAGGACAATTTTTTAATTGCTAAATAAAACGTACATTATCTATCTAACATAAAATAAACATTGTGATGATTTTTCGACAATCCAGACCGACTTCTTAGCAGATATTCTCTGTCGAACGTGACAGATAGTTTTGATCATGACGACGCGCCGCCGCGGCGTGTAAATTGCAGATAGTTATATCAATAAATACGTATCGTTTCCATATGATGCAACGTATAAACTGATATTCACACCCAAATCCAGATGGTAATCAATCCAACACGAAATAAATTCAAGTTTTCCAGTGTTTGTAATGATGCTAGTACAGATTACATTATGTATGTATGTAGGTATGCAACTACCTAACCACTCATTTACTGACTCCGAAAGGTTAACGAATTTGTAAAACTATGTTTTTAGATTATAATGCTTTTGAAATAAAATATGTTCTTCACCGAAAGATCGGCTGTAGTCATTTTTCATATGCGTAAGTATTATGATTACCTAGGTTAATTCAGTTCATTCACGGTAAAATTATATACCTATTCTACAATACCTACTGTGAAGAAAGCTGAAGTGATGTCAGAATGTATCATGTATGTATTCTCAACTTCTTGTCATAATATCCGAAACATCAAGCGGTAAATCAAAATTATTTACATTCATTATCATGATTTTTTCATATCATGTCTGATATGTACCTGTTATAGGCATAAATGACGCAAGAATAAATTTATATCAAATATGGCGTCGCATCAAGTAAAATACTTCTTAAAATATACATGTAGAATAAATCAACTTTAGCAGTTCACTTCGAAAGAAAAAAATCGCTTGTAATATAATAAGCAATAACCTCAAACACCAAAGTGATTACACTTTGTTTTCCAAATTTCACTTATTGAACTAAGAAATAACTGATCTCGCGTGATTATCTAGCGGTTTAGCTGTGATCGCCAACAAAATGGACGTGCTCCCCACGCTGGCATTCGCCAAATTCTGAACGCGATCTATTGAAACTAGCGACTCGCGGTGGACGCGTAAGCTGTCCATATAAAAATGTATGAAACAGATGGCGGCCCAAAATTGGGCGTTTTATACTTACGAAAACTGCAGTATTATGAATAAAACAGGACCTAATATGTTTTTAGTCAAATTATTTAGTATTTAGAGAACCCATTATTGTATATTTTGATTTCAGATCTTAATCCGTGACGAAATAAACGAAAAAATACAAAATCCTGTTTGCGCCATTTTTCTGATTTTTTATCAACTTTATGCGTTTATATTTACGTAATTATTGATATTTAACTCTTGAAACTACTTCAGTCATCAATTTCAGTCTTTCATTATGTTACCTTGAAAGTATGATAGGTGTCAGTAAGTTCTAAATAGGTTTAAACTGAAAAATGAAAACACTCGTTTCGCTCATTTCCGCGAACAATACCCTTAATATTAACTCTATGTACCCTTGAACATTATGACAGTCGTGTGTACATACATATTTATAGAACACTGAGGTCAATACCCGACTGACCTAAAGTGAAAAATATATTCCAAATAAGGAAATTGATGCTTGCTAAGAAGAACCATCTGTTAATTATAAATAATTTGCATAATTCATTAGAAATTAACGCTAAAAATTGTTTTAGCATTAATGAATCCTTAATGCGAATAAATTATTACTCACATATATTTACATATATGTCCTAAGGGGCTAATCTAAGCCTTATAGAGTTGTCTTAGTTATATCAACCTTTTCATACATGCTCTTCTATTACATATTTTACATTACTCTCACTCCATATTATAAAGAATTTCTCGAGGCTTAATATCTTATTTATATTAGGTACATGTATTTTGATCTTTAAGCCATTTTTTTTTTATTATTTATGCTCTCCTCACACTGTTAGAGAAATAGAGAAAGCGCAAACAAATAAAAATAGTCCAAGTCTAAGGCATTAAGTCTGTTGGCTGTTTAATGGATTCTCCCAGGTCTCTAAGGAGGCAGGCATCATTACGCGACGAAAAAGGAACAGAAAAAACGCATTCGCCAAAAGGAATGTATAAAAAATACCTCGGGGGACGAAAAAAAAGTGTCAGGAATATCTACCCTCATTTTCGTGCTGGTAGAAATTGGGGTGGCAATATCATACGCCATTAGGTATTTGGTAGTTTTTTTTCGTTCATATTTCGCCCTATTGTTAATTGGCACTTTATTTAAGAACTGTTGCTTTAGAGTGCTCGTAATAAAGGACATTAATATTTAGACGATGATATGAACGTAGAAAATAATCAGTATTTTGATTATCAATAGAACTATAAAGGTAGTATTAAGTTGGGCATTGTCCTTTATATACTATCGAGTTTTAAAGAAAAAATTGGTATATAATCATAAATGTACATATTAAGGTATATAGATAATTATATTAAGGTATATAATTGATAACGATTTTAAATATCGAGTTTATTATTCATGACACGAAAAATATAACAATCCTTAACACTTATGAATAATTTCTACAAAATAAAAACATTGTATGCTGAAGCTTATAATAATAAGGAAAGAATATACACGTAATTCCCACAGTAAACCGAAATTTAAAATGTCACCGAAACCTAATCGAGTCATCACAAAATGTCTGCCATAACCATTTCAAAATGGCGACCATAAACGATGTGCTTGGTTCTTGTAAAAGAAAATAAGACGACACTCTAAATAAGAATTAAAGTTAAATTGCCGAGGTGTGACACCCTGGGGAAGATTTTGCGATTCGTAAAGATGGCCCTTTCGTTTTTATATAATACATATGCCTAAGAAGGTTTCTACGTTTATAGCAAAATCTTTTGAACAATATCAAATAAACGTTATGGCTCTACACGATATCATCGAGGTGATTTATAATCGATCTTTATGTCTCTTATTGAAAACAGTTGGTAACATTCACGATTGAATATATTTTTGGTTTTCACTGTTTAATCGATATTTAGATAATCATTATTTATATTAGGTACATTATTTTTTATTCAATTCGGTAATTAAAACCCTTGTAGTATATGGTAAGCTATGAATTGTCTTGTAGTAAAACGACCACAAATTTTCCCTCATTTTATCAAGTAGAAAAAAAACATTACCCTTGCACCACATATAATTTAACTACTACCTTAAAACACAGTTCACCAACAAAAAAAGTCTCGCCATTATCAACCGCAAAAGCTACCCAGCAACATTATAACACCTCCCTATGATATTCATAAGGCGCGAAATTGTAATAAGGTCGTATCGAAAAAGGGCGAAAGACAACGAGAAAAAAGTATATTTTCACATTAACTGCGTCAGACATTATGGAAAGGGGCTGCAGGTTACAAAATGTAATAATGTGCACGTGAAATATTACAGACGGTGTTTCGGGGCTAGTCAACCGTGTGGGGCGTGCTTTATTTGATTCTGTCAAACTTATACCTCTATGGTGGGAAGAAAAAGCTGTTAGAGTACCCGCCACATACGGTGGCAGTAGCCAAACTTGGAACTAAATTTGACGTTTCCGCCATTGCGTGTTATTTTGTATGAAAAGTAAATTTAGTATTACCAGCGTTGTGTTTTTTGCCCACTCTTTGTAATTTTTATGTTTGTTAAGGGTGATTATAATAAATTGATTTCCGGAGTTTCTTGTTAGTTCTTCTCCAAGCTAGGGTCTCCGCTGATCTAACCTCGGTAAAAAATATGTAAAGACAATGCTCAGTGCCATGTTTGAAATAATAGTTTTAAGAGATTCGCGATTTATACTCATGATATAAGATATAAGGGTGTGTATAAGATTGATTGCAGCTGTGGGAAATCCTATGTCGAACAGACTAAACGGTCTATTGCGGACAGAGTGAAGGAACACATAATATATGTAATATATAATAAGAAGGATAAGTCCCGTTAATTATTAATCATGTTTGAAATAGTATAATAAACATATTTTGACTTTGATATATTAATTTGTTTTATTTGAGTTTATAGCTCTGCAACCAAAGATCGTTACAAATGAAACCTATAATGTTTCGAGCCGTATGGCACAGTGAGTGCTAGTTTTGGCGTGTTTACTGGTAACACTGAATTACGCGACTGTGGCGACGCCTCCAACTGCCACCGTATGTGGCGCGATCTCTATATTACTAAGCAATGTTTTCTTTTATGAATATATTCACGATTGATTGTTCTTTATAAGCAAATCTTGATAATTAGGATTATATATCTGCCTATCCCCATAAGAATGTAGAAGCGTAAATATATGCATGTATACATACAAAAAATAGGATTCTTCGTTATTGAAACATGTAATAGTATTCAATATTCTAGCCGTTTTGCATACCCAACAAGTTGATTACTAGATAAACAAGAACATAACTCAGGAATAGTATTCAGAACCAAGCAATCCGTTTCTGGGAAGGCATCAATTAAATTCTTATTCTCTTTTCCGAGTTGAACAATTAAATACACCATTCTGAGTCCATTCCGTTGATTCCTATCATTCACAAATAACAAGGTGTAACCATTTTATTTTGTTGCCGAACAACGTTTTTTAATAACATATATTAGCTGGCTTTGTTGCTGGGTTTGCTGGGATGTTAAGTGTAAATGCACCTTTACAGATGAGTGATACCAGATTGAAGGGAGTAAAAAATCTTCTATTTTAATTACAGACGCACGTCGGATCAATTTATATAAATTGCTTTAATCAAGGTTTCATTATGGATTTAATAATATACCGACAGTTTTGGTATGAAACATTTAAATGTGGTTATATTTAGTATCACTTAGAAGTGGAGCATACCGATTTTATATGATATAGTTCTTAAAGACCTACCTACCTGTTCCCCGAACAGGTAATAGTTAATGCTTGTAAATGGCGACCACCTGTCACATTGAGTACTGACTATCTGGTTAACACGTAGGTTCGAGGTGGGCATAGAATTACTACCTTCGCAATTGCGGAGATGGACATTTGAACCTCGGAATACCCCGCAGGGGATATTGGTCGTGAACGCTTTTGTCTTTTGTTAATAAAGACATAATATGACAATCAGATAAACAATGTATTGAATAAAGGTGACTTTAGAAGTACTTATAACCACCCAATGTGTATGAGGAGGTGTTTGAATGTCTATAAAGCGAAAATGGGTGTCAGGAGCGACAGAATTGAGGATCCATGATATCTGCCTAGCCTTCTGTAGAAAAACGGGCGTGACGTATGTGTTTGTATGTAAACCATTTTTAGTATGAAAGTTTATTTATTTTTAAGCGATCTTACGTTATGAGGGTTATTTTATATCGCCTAATCAATTATATCCAAGTGTCTACCTTAATAATAAAATACGACGTGACATTTCTAATTAAATTAGCAACGAAAAAGTGTGAACGCATTTTTCGTTCTCTCCTTAATTGCGCTCAATTTCGATATAACAATAATGACAGCCGCCTTCCATTCATAAGAATGATATAATTGCCATAAAAAAGCACCAAAGAGTTCCGATCAAGGAGTAATTGCTGGCAGACGCTTAAAAGGCATGATTGGTGAGCCCTCTCTACGCCGATAAATAGTATTTTATATTATTTAGGCTTAGTAACTTATTATAGCTTACGATTTTGGAATCGGTATTTGGAATATTTTTAGTTCAGTGTTTTGAACTTATGGGCTTCGTAATGTTAATTTGTAAACGAATTTAAATTATATTTGACTACGTTTCATATTAGTTGATTTTCATAGATAAATGTCTAACTTTTGTGTGTATGCAAAAATGCATTTACATCCATGATGCAATGAAACGTTTGTATTTAGAAGCTCGCCGAAATAAACATGGCCATAACCCGCAGAGGCTGCTAATCTGCTCTCGTTAGAGGCGACCAGAGGCCATTAGGTGCACCAGCTGTCCCGCGCCGCTGCCACCTCCCAGCGCAATAAAAGCGCGCAGTTATTAATATCTCGTTAGGGCCTGCAAGGCAAACGGCGACATTTCATGCCACCCCAATCGCCGCATTCCAAATTAACACCTTTGCAGCAGACGTGCAATTACGCCTCACAAAAAGCGACGCAGAGCCTTCGGAAAAAACACAACCTGCCCGCTTATAATGCCCCTCCAATTTCATAATTAGAATGTTTGCTCTTCTATATCGATTAAATTGATTTATGGGATCCCGCCACGGCAATTTCTTGAGGGATCCTCCAAGAAAACGAAGGAAAAGGCAGCACTGCATTAATTGCGCCGCCGCCCGCCCGACGCTCCGGTTGGGCGGACCTGCCCGCCCTGCGATAGACTCCGTATTTTTACAGCAATAAAAACCATTATACCACACTTCGGACGCGTCTTTTACTGTCTTATTCAAGTTGAAGACTTGAGCTCGGTGGCAGACGTAGAAACGGCGTAAGGGACCCGCAGTTGAACAGGGTACTCGGGCCCCTATTTGAGCGAGGGAGGGTCCAAGTTCGTATGCGAAGGGAAGGGTCGTCGACTCGATCCGGAGGAGGGCTTGAGTCTGCGTACGACACCTGACAATGCCTGTAAGTCATCTATAGGTACGGTGTCCGTGACGATCGATAGCCACCTACGGTTGGAGGTGAAACGGGCCCTCCTACCGCCTGGCTGGGACGTTTGTGGGTTACAACACACTTGACACGTTTACACACAACACGTGAGGAATCAATAAGTGTTGTAAATTTACACTCTTTCGATAAACTGTCGCTTTTAAACTATTATTGTTTTGATACAATTTAAAAAAGAAGCATAATTTAAATTACAAAGTAAAGGACTTGATAAGAACGTAAGCAAGCAGTCTTAATAATCTGCATGTCGTAGAGAATGAACTTACAGCATAAATTGAACCCAAATTATTAGCAAAAGCTTGCTGTCACGAGCGGTTAGGCAAACACGAAAGCTCTATAATAACCAGATGTTGAGGGTCGATAAACTTTCAAAGCATCACAAACAGCGATGGATGGGTAAGCCCCAAATGTCGGGTAGACTATCCATTAAGCCTATGACAGCGCGCGCGTTTTTCACGTACCGGCAGCCATTTTGACACGATGTGTCAAATTGACAGTTGACAGGTCTGTGCCAAGGCCAGGGCTGGTGATCAATAAAAATCATTCTTTAGCGAATCGATACCAGTTAGGGGTGAAGAATTGGGAACATTCTGACTCCTAAATTGGTGTGCAATATAAATGAATTCCACATAATCACATTAACCTAATCTTCTTTACAGCACTAATTCGCCCACCGTAGGGCATATGCCTCTCCAATCTTCCTCCACTGTGCGCGGTTTTCGGTTTTTCTTGTCCAGAGCGAGCCAGCTACCTTCAACAGATCATCAGACCATCGGGCAGGAGGTCTGCCGACACTTCTTTTTAGCTGTCTAGGTCTCCATTCCAGGACGCGCTTACTCCATCGTCCATCATCTCTACGACACACATGTCCAGCCCAAGCCCATTTCAGCTTAGCAACTCGTTGTCCAATGTCCACAACTTTGGTGCGCTGTCTTATGGTCTCGTTCCGGACCCTATCCCGCAAAGTGATGCCGAGCATGGCGCGTTCATTAACTAATAGAACAATGATTTTCCAAGCTTTAGTGAAAAAGGGAAAAAAAACATTGTGTTAAATATCACAAACCATCCAGTTAGTCATTATATGTTATAATGTATTCTTATCGATTCCCAAGTCATTGGCAGTAGGCTGAAAGAGTAACGGCCAATGTCCAGGCCGTCGTAATGACAAGCTGTCAATGTATCTGACAGGACACAAACAAAGTGGCCCATCGATCATCCGCGAAACACAGATGCGTAGAGAGTGAAAGCGCGATGTGTCAAGAGGTGACATTCGAGTGGTCTGTGGTCTTCCAGTGTCAAGGTTGTCTAAGGACTAGGAAATGACCTTCTAAAGTGTAGTTTGTTTAGGTTTTGATATTAAATAATATGGTTAATATTACACTGAATTCTATTCTAAACTAGTCAGATAAACGTCATATTGAAAAAGGATGTATGTGGAGGTGTATGAGTGTCGATGAAGCGAAAGAGGTCAGAACCGGGAAAGATGGCGATATGTTATCTCTGCCTTCACCTCTACAAGGTATCAGGCGCGATGTGTATGTATGTATGTAATTCCATTCTGCTTAGGTTTTATAAAATAAAAATATATTTGTGACTTAGTCTTTGGTTTTTGTATTCCTAGTGTTAGGAATAAGAACACAATTTAATTTTCAAGGTGACAGAATGAATGTACACAGACATACGTCAACATTTTCCGTACGTCATACAGATAAAGGCTTCCTACCAGACAATGGCTACGAAGAGAACACATTAAATCGATTTCAATGGACGCAGTTTGCACATGTTTTGCAAATAAAAAAAGTCTCCATTACGTCACAAAAGAGGTCGCCATTAAACGAGGCTGGAACAGAGTGAGCCAAGACATAAAATTATGCAAACAATCGCTCACAATTCCGCGTAGAGAACTTATTATGGGAACAAGTATAACCTCATCAGTGGGCCGCCATAAACGCTCAATCCCCATATCTCCGCAGCAAATGCAATCATCTCTCGCAAGGAGGCGTTCGAAAGGGCGGTGCACACAAATTGGCAGTTTTGACTGTAATGCCCTGTTCACACGAGACCGTTTCATGGACATTCTCACGGATAATCGGCGGTTGGAGTTCGTGAAAAATGATTTAGTTCCTCTCAATGACAGGATTTCCCTGTAGACATGGCTAATGTACGAAATTCGCCCGCTATTAAAATGTAATTAAATTTGATTAATACCGTAGGTTTTGCTCTACAGAGCGAGATTTGAGTGATTATATTAAGACTAGTATTTAAATACTCATCATGATAAACAATACTGGGAAAGATTTATAAATAGATCTAAAAATAATTCAGAATTCATTGCCTTAATTAATTGTGTGTAGTGTACTTTTTTGTAACCCGCCAAAAAGGCGCAAAAATCATATGTAACTTTATTTAATTTCCGAGAGGCGAGTGACCTACAAATTATAATGCCAACCCCACATCCACAACACGCAGTCTATCCAAGGCCTCCGTAGAACTCGAGGAACCCCGTGTCATGCTTGTATATTTTTTTCTCAAAGTTGGCATGAATAATCACATTTTTCTATACGATCCGCATTTTATTCGAGCGGGGCTTTAACCAAGGAAGAAAGTCCTAAATACCACACCCGTTACAGGATTTTGGACTGAAAGTGAAAGTGTTTAGGTAGAAATTCCTCTGAAAAGAGAGCTGGGTTGTGAAATTTATGAAAATGGAACGTTATGCGTCTAATGGTCGTATGGGTTAGGATTTTGAGCGCCGTGACTCGCGCATTTTTGTATATTTTTTCCTCTTTTTATTCCGACAATGTGTATCGGGCTCTTGACGATGACCCTCGGTTTGTTATTCCGAATTCAAATGTCCTTTTACTACTGTCAAAATTTGGTAACATACGTCTACGTCATGGCGGTGAAATTTTTGCTAAGGTATGTAAAAAATTCTTGTACCTATACTATAAATATTCATAACTTTATACTAAGAACTACTCCAGTCGTAAATAGTAATATAAGTAATAATATAGTATATACGTAAATAGTAATATAGTATATGTTATAATGTATTGCTATATTGTAAGAAGCAAATAGGCTACTGTATCATCACCAAAATTACTATTTTTTTTACAACTTTATCCCTAAGAACAAGATATGTATATCTATAATATGTTCTATAATTTTTTTTGTAAATCATGTATGTATTTTTATTATTTAACACACGCAACTGGCAGAGAAATTCCAAGATATGCCACGTTTTTTCTATTCATTGCCTGGCGACATACCAGCTCCCACCCACTCAATCGACCTCAGACTTCTTGCAACTCACCCTCAACTCAAATGTACTAGTCACCTTCCAACAGTGTAGGAGAGGCACAATCAAAATGTCATTACGGAGGACCTATACGAACTTTTTAGAGAGTGCCAAAGAAACTTTTTTCGCGAAAATGCTATTCAATTGTTTGGAATATTTAGTTGGAAAACTTATGTAAAAGAACGTGATAAATTTTATACTAACTATAAAGACAATGTATCACAATAATTTATGCATTTATATTGACTCATATAATGAATTTTTGGTTCTTCCATCATTTTTGAATGCTTTAGATTCTAGACAGATGCTCGAGTAAAATCAACGACGATTTTTGACCACACGGACAAAGTCTATCTACTAGATAACTTCATAAGTATTATAAATATATAAAGTTAGTTAATCCTTGACATCCAGACATTGACATTATAAATAAAGTCTTACAATTTTACATTTCTATAACTTTTGTATCATTACCAACCCCTACTAAAACCCAAATTTTATCCTCCTTTTTCCAACCTTTCAGCATCACCTAGACCTCAAACCTAAACCCAGCAAGACACGGACGCCTTAGGTACCCGAGTTGGTTATTACAAACTTGTTGTTACGTATTAGTGAAGCGAAACGCGGGGTCCGGGGGGGCGGGTAAGGGGTGTACGGAACCCTCTGTAACTAAATTTTGAACTGTCACGTAGATTAATGATGCCAGCCAGTGAACGCTACGCGCTAATGCTGCCGACTAGGGTGGATAGGGCTTGCTTTATTGTATATATTTCATATGAGTATTTATAATAATATTTAGGACACTGTTATTCCTATTGAACAAGCCTAGGTAAGAAGACTTTAAGACTTGTGTAAAGGGTGCTAGTTAACGTATATTTTTAAGAAATTTGTACTTATTATATAAAGATAAATAAGTATATAGTATATATGCATATTGAAATACCAGACTGGAAAATAGAAGAAAAGCGTAGGTTTTAACTCTGCCTCCACCGGGAATCGAAATAAAAGAAAGTTTCTTTGCTATTTTGTGATGAGTTAGGTACATGTTATTTTATTAGTTGGTGTTTCAATCTCTTTCGATGTGGACGAAACTTTGGAGACTACATCTCCTTGGTAACTTGTACCATAAGTATAAGGCTATGTATATAGGTGTATAGGCATAGCATTAATATGGAATAATAGCAACTATATATATTGTAGGTTTTAGATATCGTGATAGGTAACGCTTCATCTACTATTACGCTAATCCTGAGTGGCAGTTAAAGTTCCGTGTTACCTTTTACAAGCGATCGCAATGGTCGATAAGAACAACATTTTATTGTTTGATAAAATAGAAAAATCAATTGAAAAAGCTGTAAAGGCGTTTATGCATACGATAAGAAGTAATTTATGCTCTATAAGCAGTGAAGTATAACAAAAATGGAGTTGGGAAATATAGTTATTTTAATCTGACAAGCATTACTATAGCTTGGGAGTTAATTCTCATAAAGCTATTTAACCATGACTGAAATTAGCAAATAATATTGCTTTTGTGTACCTATACATATGCATTCAACGACTATAAAACCCTGTTGAGGTATTTAGAGGTTGAGTGTCCTTTATCAATTGATCGTCGTGTTGGTTTGTGGGTATCCAAACCCTACTATTTACCTAAAAATTAGTATCCAAAGTAACAGATAGTAAGCCATGTCACCGTATACAGATATTCATTACAATCTATATCGAGAAATAGAGAATAGAAAGTCTTCCTAAATATAGTTTCCCTCACCGTGTCAAAATGTCACTTCAGAGACATAAGCGGACCTCCTCAATAAATTTGTCCTTAACTGTCCCTTATTATTATATTCTCTATTCTAAGAAAGTAAATAATAATACATACACACATAATACACATAACGCCTGATTCTCTCTAGAGGGGTAGGCAAAGACCGCAGAATATTATAAAACATTATTTTCTCTCCAGTCTTATCCACATCAACCGCGCATCTCACCCGCGTTCCCCACAGGGGTAGGTACCCAAATGTATTTCGGAAATCGATTACTTCCAAAAATATATTCATGGAGTCACCATGTGCGTCCACATGTGGAGGCCAGATGGATTTATGAAGATCCGTCTCAACTAACAAGGTGTCACTTTGATACGCCTTTGATACTCCACACTTACACGGGTACTAAGAATAGATCGGACCCTAGCTTTATTCAGTTGATAAAATGATACTACACCCAGAATAGATAAAATCTTTGTATTGGATAAAATGATATCGATATCATAAATAAAATACATCCTGTGATATATTTATGGATAAGTATATAAGTTTGGGTTAATTGAGTCTCTAATTTCTAACAGGCACATACTGTGTTGTGTCTTATGACACATTTTGTTTACCCTGATAGGGTATGTGTATTTATAAGTTTCATTATTGGGATTTGGGATTCGAAAGTAAAGGACTCTAGTTTGGTTTTATAAAATAAGATATGCAATGTAAGATTATGAAATAAACAATAGTTTTAGATCTTTTAAGTAAGTATATGAAGATAGGCTATGTTGTAATCACCTATGGTTTTAATGTGTACATATAAGGTTATCTGAGAATCGAAGTTAACCTTTGCCTACTCCTTTAAAGGGAAACGGGTGTAAAGTGTTAATATGTGTATGTGATAGATTGGAATAAACTAATCAACTAGTTTAGTTATTAGTTAGTGCTTGTAAATGGCGACATGGCTTACCACCTGTCACATTGAGTACTGACTATCTGGTCAACACGTGGGTTCGAGGTGGCCTTAGAATTACTACCTTCGCAATTGCGGAGATGGACACCTGAACCTCTGACTTCCCCGCAAGGGGTAATGGAACGCGTTTGTTTTTTGTTTTGTCTAATCAACTAGTTTCTATGTAATAAATATGGGAGCTAAAATCAATAGTTATGCAATAGTGAGTCAATTACATAAAATAAACACTTTCTTTCATTGTTAATTTGAAATCAATGTGGAATCATAATCAAAAACCCGTTCAAGATAACAAATTAGTCCGAAACATTAATTGGGCGCTATCACAGTCTCAAATGATAAGCGACATTATAAAACGTTGAATAAAAGTATAAATAAACAATAAAAAACCACGACCTACTCAACATGGGAGCTCATATTATAAATTATTTTCAACTACGGAACTCTGACATAAACGTCACACCGATCAGCTGATCAAATATATTGCTACTATAAAAAGTGAAACCAGCAGCTCTAGCACCGTCCTCTTCTAGCAGCAGAGTTGCCAACAACAAGAAAAGGACGGAGTGTTTTGAGCAGAATGATATATTGTTAAGTTAGGGACCCGCGCGCGAAATAATAGATGGTCACAAATAAATTATATTTGGAGTGCATTTTCATACGGAATTCGGTCGGCCGTTGAACCCGGCTGATAAATCACGAGTTAGATAAATTACGGACTTCGCGCCGCCATCTTAACGAACTTGAATCTGACGTTCTAAATATGAATACTGCCAGTTGATTGGCGGACACCTTTTGGAATGTCATTTTGCAAACGTCATTTTTGTTTTTTATTTTATCAACTGAGAACCAGTATCGATTTAGTTGTTTTGCTCGTTTATGTGTTTGCTATGCAAATTGCGTCCGGTGACGAACATTTCTGATGCTACTGATCATCAAGTTCTATATCGGGCTGAATTTATTAAATATTTAGGATTTTAGTACGGTTATGATAAACGTGACTGAGTAGATATCAAACGTAAGGGATTAATGTATATAAATAAAATTTTTGCTACATGACAAAATAATGCAACGTATAAAAATGTCTAAAGTAAAGTACCTATCATATATAGACATATCATCATCATATCATATTTAGACAATCTTTAATTGTTCATCATTATGGTACAAATGTTGCTACCCATACTGTAGGTTAGTTTATGATTATACTATCGTTTTTGATTGGTCAAAAACCATACCGCTGTAGCCTAACTAGCTTATAACCTTAAATAGGTAGACATGTTGCTTTTCACATACATGCAGGTTTTCGTCAACAGTTCTCGTATTAAATTGATCAATAATTACCAGTCTCAATTCATAAACGGGCACAAGCGGAAGGTCGCCGTTCAAGCAATAATGGTCTGCAGCACCTATAGTTTACGATCCATTCTTGTTTGTTTATTGCAAATGAGAGTGGCTGGTTCGGTTGTAAATTAGCATTCTTTAATGTTCCAATCAGGTTTAATGGGGCGAGGCAAATCCCACCAACTTCTGTGCTCCGGTGACTTATTTTTGAGTTCTTGCGAAATTGCCACTCACATTTTACGAGACTATACCGAAAAAAAGCAGGAAGGATGCGTTATGATAATATGGATTGCATAGTAATGAGTAAATAGTATAGTATTAGTAATTAGTAGTAATGAGTAAATAATTAGGATTCTGTTAAGTACAATAATAAGGACGGTGTTATAGGAATCAATTATGAAAGTAATATTTGGTTGGTATTTAAACGCATTGAAGTCTTGTTAAGGATGCTAGTTAATGTATGAAATAATAATCTCTACAATTATAAGCTGGAGTCTAGGAGGAGCGAGAATAGTTGCTATTAAACAGCCTACCCTATTGACGGAAAATGGGCAAGATGTTTTACATATATGTATGTGATACTTTCTTACTCTTAATTGTATGCCTGTATCTTCTTCCAATTTCGAACTTACCCATAGCATCTGAAACAAAAGAAAATACATGTTATATATTTTATTTATCTACTATTTACCCTTACTAGAGTCATAGGCACTAAAAGTAAGTGGCTACTAAGGTAGGATAGAGACTATAGTTATATACCTAGTCGTTTAATATTATGGTAGTTATGTATAGTAGTTTTATAATAAATCTATATTTAATATTAATAATGCAGTGTTTATATACGGCGGCGATACGGTTCATTACATATCACGTTGGGTGCTGTCTATCTAGTGATACGCGGGCTTCGAATGACCCATACCTAACATGCCTTCGAAATTCCGGAAATGGGCATTCAAGCCTCTGACTACCCCGCCATAATAATAAAGGCAGTGTGTATACACAAATCGTGAAGCGTATGTTTATAGAAATTATTGTTGCAATGTACGCTACACTTCTATATCTCCCGTCCAACAAACTCGATATTACATCGATATAACAAGTATCGGTATTCCCAACCGCCGAATTAATCCTTACAATTACGATGTTTATCAATCTTTAACTTTTACGCGATCCACTTATTCCGTATCTCAGCACACGATATACGCTTATCGCCATTTTATCAAGCACTTGCTATCTGCGACATATTGACAGCTCCTTATCGAAAATCCTACGAAAATACTATTTTGACAGGTGTATGACAGTTTGAACTTAAAGGAAAGGTGATACGATCACGCTTACGTAGTTTAGGGAGGGAACAGAAGCATGGCTTTCTAAATTTATAATTTTTTCAGACTTAATTTTTAAGGATCGTTCTAGGTGGCGATAGATCGTCTCTGCCTATCCCGTTGGGGATGTAGCAACGTGATTATATGTATGTATGTAAACTTTAATACAATAAGACCAGAAGTCTTTATTTTGGTAATGTAAAAGGTGATACAGTATTAGTAAATCAGTTAGGGATATCTATCATTTAATAATAATATACATGTATTACTTTACTTCGCCAAAATTTAATACTCGGTCTATCTATCTGCCTATCCGAAGAATTAGCCGTGAAGCATCTTAAATAAAACCTATTAGAATCCCAGATACGTATAAATGAATAAATACACTATCAATTTGTCATATGAATACACGGCCACTTTCTTATTGATAAGTGATTTTCGGTATAAGTAAGTTTTTAGAGAAGCTGCTTTGAAAAGATCTTATTTCCTAGGGGATAAGGTGGAAAATCACGTGCCTAGAACATAGCAAGGCATGCATGATATTATTATAGTGAATACGATTATTAAGAGTTGGCTTATAGCGAATGCACGCGAGCTGAGATGGGTTACACGGCGGGTATATTTTTAATGCATTATTTTGCAACTATGTGATACGGTCACGGTATATTTTAGTTTTTTTTTTTATATACGAATAGTTTGTTTCTAGACGAAGGACTTATTAGTAAAAGTGACAAAGAGAATATTAATGTTTTCCAATAAAATTATAAAGGAGTTATAGGGAGAGAGGTTGTTATAGGGAGAGCCTAAAGCTACTCTACCTACCATCGGTCGCCATACTGACAAAGCTTACAAATCTCTGTAGCCTCACATACATCTATTAACCTTCTAATGATTGATATTCACGCCGCGTACATGTACTAATTTCTTCTTAATAAATAATCATAATATCAAAGAATTCTCAATGTCCTACTGTTATTCCTATATATTAGTGATATCCTCCATAAGTGATATATGTTTAAGTACTAGATTACCATTAATGTGTATATCTATTGGGTGATACCCCGTGTAACCCCCTTTCTCTGGTTAAGTGGAATTGTTCGTATGTTTCCATGTAAGGTGTGCGTCACACTTCTCTTGCCCGGTTGCACCACTTTCCTTCAAACTGGGTTTAGTTAACACAAACCAAGAAGTAGAGTCTATGGAAAATATGCACTTTTTATACGACTTATTGATCTAGGTCTTTGTAAAATAACTCAAGTTAAACTCTAGATTAAAATCCTTTATCTAAAACGCTGTATTGTTTGTAATTAAATTTAATATTTAAAATAAAGATAACGCGTGCGTGTCTAATGACATGCTAGTCAATATCGGCTTATAAAATAATCAGAAAGTGTTAAGATTTCTGTACATTTGTATAATTTCAAATATTTATCTTACTTAGACCATTTTAAACAATAATATATTACCTTATTACATCTATATAACCACTACTAATTTATATAAAAGAAAACATACTTAAACAGTAAGACATAGTACCCAGGCACCTTAAACCCAAGTTAGCCAAACCCCGATTAAGCATACCGCTCTCTGAGAACGGAATGCAAACAAAATTAACCGTCAGTTAACTGTTCTATAACTGCACGCTATGCCATGTTCAGGCCGGGATATCTCACAAATACCAATATCATCACGAATCCAGCATAAGGTAAACACTAGATGTATGAGAATAACACACGTACATCCGCTTTTCTGTACGGAGAGGACAGAAGTTTGGTAAAAGGGGGTTTCGGGTGATTAAATAGGTATGTACTGATTGTACTGTTAAAGTGTTGAATCTAATTACAACTAGAGATGTCAGAAAATGACACAAAGTGAGCGATTTGATGGGGTACCTGGGATAGATTTTATTAAAATTACCAATCGCCTTACAAATCGTAGCAATAAAATATACAGTAAAATACACCCAATGTCAGAAAAATGTTTTGACATTCATCTTGAATTAATGTACTATTATGAATAAAAAAAAATTAGTATAACGTTCGACCAATTAATCATGATCGTAAAATATTCTTCGATATTCTGAAATTACTATACCCATACCTATATACATATACACCTGTACCAAATCGAAATAATTAATTCCCCATATTTCTCATTACCAGTCTCAGTTTATCAAGTAGAGTACCCGCCACATACGGTGGCAGTTGGAGGCGTCGCCACAGTCGCGTAATCCAGTGTTGCCAGTAAACACGCCAAAACTAGCACTCACTGTGCCATACGGCTCGATACATTATATTGAGGTTTCATTTGTAACGATCTTTGGTTGCAGAGCTATAAACTCAAATAAAACAAATTAATATATCTAAGTCAAAATATGTTTATTTAAAATAGGCCCTATCACAAGCTCTCTTTGAATGTTATCTTATGATCTAAGTATAACAACAATAAAGATTATTATTTTTATAATTAACAAACATAAAGATTACAAAGAAAGTGAGCAGTGTGCCAGTTTTTCCTTAACAATAATTATGATCCCTATCGCCTAACGTGGTAAACGGTAAAAAGTGGCTTTATCCAGCTATCCTCAAAATAAAGATTTTTGCTTCTTAGCCACTCTTGCATCTCAGATTTTCGTGACGATATTGTTGGCAAACTTGGAACTAAATTTGTCGTTTCCGCCATTGGGTGTTATTTTGTTGTTGTTTACTGTTTGTGCTTGATTCGATTTAATTCATTATTCGTGGTAAAACCGTTTAAAATGGAGGAGAAAATTATCAGAAGTGCTGCCAGAGAAATCATATCAAAGGTTTACTCATTTTGTGAAAGAGAGAAGGAGAATAAAGCACCTTTGATTCCACTTAATAATGTTGGCGAAAGAGTAAATAAACATATTTTGACTTAGATATATTAATTTGTTTTATTTGAGTTTATAGCTCTGCAACCAAAGACCGTTACAAATGAAACCTATAATGTATCGAGCCGTATGGCACAGTGATTGCTAGTTTTGGCGTGTTTACTGGCAACAGTGAATTATGCAACTGCGGCGACGCCTTCATCTGCCATAATATATTCAAAATTATAAATATCACAAGCTCTCTTTGAAAGTTATCTTATGATCTAAGTATAAATTAAAAAAACTATTTCAAACATGGCACTGAGCATTGTCTTTACATATTTTTTACCGAGGTTAGATTAGCGGAGACCCTAGCTTGGAGAAGAACTAACAAGAAACTCCGGAAATCAATTTATTATAATCACCCTTAACAAACATAAAAATTACAAAGAGTGGGCAAAAAACACAACGCTGGTAATACTAAATTTACCTTTCATACAAAATAACACGCAATTGCGGAAACGTCAAATTTAGTTCCAAGTTTGGCTACTGCCACCGTATGTGGCGGGTACTCTATGTCCCCATAATTTACAGGCACCGCTAATGCAGCTGACTGATAGGGGCATCATTCGATATGATAGGGCTGGGCCTTAAGTGCATTGCCTTGTATCGATAGCGTACCGATGACGTATGGCCTGAAGATCTTTGGAAAGCAGAAAGTATCGATATTTTTAAGAGTTACATTACAGAAGGAGTGGTTTGCAACGATCATGGGTTTTTAATGTTATGTAAACTACTTAACGTATTTGTATCGATACTACGTTGCATTTATAAATGGTGGTTACACTTAATTATAAAAGTTACTTGTTCTGCGATGAATCTTGATCGGATGACAGCTAAGTAAGACTTCTACATCACCTTTATTTCAGTCTCTGGTAAAAGTAACATGAAATGGAATACGTCATCAAACCTTCGACTCCCACATATGTAATTTTAGTCGTATTTATGTTTATTTACTAACAATCTCTGAACATCACTTACAAAAATAGATCCTGATTTGTCTCCCAATTATTACATACATTAGATTCACATACATATTACATACACTATTTTCTCGTAGTAATATCAAATTCTCTCCCAATAGCTCATGCTTAGACCAAGGAATACGTTTCCGAAGCCTCTTTCGTAGCCCGGGCCTTACATCTCTTATCATCCGGATAAACCCGGCTTTTGCAGAGCCGGAACCGATACGGATCCGGTAATCCCGGTTAATAACGCACCGGTAAACCTACGTGGCTTGCAGAGTACGTAACTATATATGTACATATGTTATTGAGTAATAATAGTTTGAAGTTATATATAATACTTAGAATATATTTACATCGCCATTATGAAAGTCTTAATTGACCAGAAAACCATAGGTACCTCTATTAATAAATAAATATTGATGATAAACTTTTTTCGAAGGTCGGCTATGTATTATCTCAGCTATGTATTTTAAGAAGCAATTTAGGTACTCCATGTTCTTTAGGAGATCTAGAAACGTTAGAGTAGAGCAGTTTCTTGTTATGTCTTATTTGTATCCCTAGTTACTACATTCTAAATGTCCCTTCAAACGACAAAATTAAGGTTCGAGCTACGAGCTTCTATAGACAATTCTAGAATTAAGAATATTATTCCCATTTATACTAGTTCAGCTTATAATTAGGACCCAAATTATCATATTTACACACCCACTGGGTTCCAAACCCCAGTCGTTTCTTACACCGACTGAAAAACATATAAAAACTCTCTACTGAGAATCCGATTATATTCCTTTGATTCACGTTAGGTTTGTTTATTAGTCCAGCGATAAAACTGTTAGGTGCCGTTTACACTGGCGCGCTTTGGTTGCGTGTGGGCCCACCCTTACTTGGAAGGGAACAGATGGACGCGAGATCAAAGCTTAGTGCTGCCAGTAAAAAAGTTTATAGGGAATTCTGGTAACAACTTTACTATGCGTTTAGTGAGTAATTATTATGGGTTTTTACTGGAAATTAATACGGAAGGATGGTTGAACGTTGGTTGGTGTGGTTTGGGACGAGATAAAGATCATTTGTGGTGTGTTTGGTAAGAAATTAGGGCTCAATAGGAACAACTTTTCATCGCAGCAATGCCTGAGATCATGTTCCAGTTCTCTTACTTAGTCATATGGATAGAGAAAACTATATCTACCCCTTAAAGGATATATGACTACTTCAAGTACTAACTTATCGAAGCTCTAACAAACATTCACTAAATTTCTATATAGGTATATCACAAATATAGTTAGTACCAAAATATAGATACGACACCATTCTCATAATTTGTCTTTCGTTAAATATTTATCATTACACATGTTCTCTAAATTTTGTACCATACTATCATTATTAATTATATACGCTATATCAATACCTATCTTGTATTGTTAACTATAACGTAACAAAAGCCCTAAACTCTGTCCCACCCAGGCAGTGTAAGTCGCAATAATACTACACAATTACCTCTAATAAGCGGACAAAGAGAGTTAATCGACTGCGTAGCACCACGATGGCTGTTAATCGCTTCTTTGTTCGTCCGAATAGAAAATCTAATGTTTTAACGGAATCCTATTATTACCTGCCTTGATTCTGCTATAGTAACTTTGTATTAAATATATGTGAGTGAAGTGGAAGGGCGGTTCCGTAGGGGCTAGTCCAATAAGACGTATGACAGTCAGATAGCCATATTGAAAAAGGGTGACGTTAGAAGTACCTATAACCGCTGAGTGTGTTAGAGGTGTATGAGTGTCAATGAAACGAAAGTGGTCTGTCAGTTTTGGGACTCGGGCGTGACGTGTATGTATAGTATAACTATAGCAGAAAACAATATAGTATGAAAGACACTTAGGTTTATTTGGTATCTGAACTAAAGGATAGTCGATCAATGGATATGTAGATATAGTTTTAATCTCGATATGCTACTGAACAGAACGGCAGGTTCAAGAAAGTGTTACAAAAGTCTAAAAGTAATATGAATTAACATACTGTAAATCAAATACCTACTAAGTAGTTGTCAAGCATATTTAATCTCAGTCCTACAAATGACTACAATGGTAGTAATTTATGTTAGTTTTCTTTCATTCCACTAAAGACGACAAAAGATTTGTCATAAAGTCACGCACCAAAATCACCTACACACACCACCCAAGTATTGCACTTCCTTCCTTCAACACAGGACTTGAAAGAGGCTACAAGGGCTCTAGGTAAACACTGATTAGCAGTCCATCCGTTGATTAATTAATCTTATTAAGGTGCGAACGGGCGGTGAGGGCGGACTGGCATTATTGTTCAGGCACACGCAACTGACGCAAACTAATTCAATTTACTCTGCATTTGTTTAATTGCTATGGAAAAACAACTTTTTAAAGTAATTGGAGAGACTACGGTGTGATTTTCGTGTTGTTGATAACGTAAAAGGGACTCTACGTTGTTACAGGGGTCAACGAAGGTACAGTTTTATAAAGTAAAGAATCTTAACTATTTCTTATATCGAGTATAAATAAGTGACATATATACTAAAGAAATGTTATCACCTACTTATGAGTATATAATCAGGACCTCTAATCTCTATCCAACTGAAAATAACCTAGGAAACCTCATCATTCTAATTAACATAAGCATAATTAACAGATTTATGACGACATTGCAAAGGAACATAAATAATACATTGCTAACTCATCACTCAAATAAATTGACTGACCATATCTTTCTCGCCTTCTTAAACCAGAAAGTTCTTCTTCTCAATCGTTACGCTCTTATCAGAGCGGTCGTGGTCTTCATGACGTGGCATCTTGAGCAGCCGACAAGGTTAAAGAAAGACCAGAAAGTTACGTACCTCTGTATGAATATCCCATTTACCTATAACACACCTATACCTCTAGTGAGGTTGCAGTGAGGTAAAAAACGGCCGAAGCTTTGCCTCAGTGGCATCGCATGTCCTGCTAAAACCCTGGGCGGTGCAGCCACGCCCTCTGGCTTTCGAGTCGTGAAGCTCTGTGAAGTGATCTATTTTTGTTTGCACGGGGCTTCTAACTCATTTAGGTATAGGCTTTGTGAAGTAATTATGGCGGAATTTAGAAGGATTTTTATAGTATTTGTAAAGGTATTATTATTTAGATTTGTTGTATTTCTAATGTCTCCGAGGTTGGATCTGTCCACGTTTTAAATAATTCAAGATTTTATTATTTGCATATATGTTTATGTATTCTATTTTCCTGTATGTATTTATAATAAACTCCTTGTTTGAGAATTACGTGATCAAAAGCTTTCCTACTAATAATAAAATAGAGTAGAGCCTTTATAAGACGGTCGCAAGAAAGGGATATAGCCACTTCCTTATGAAGATATAATACTTAGTCACTTCTTTCCGCTACAAATTCAATTTATTCGATCATAATTCAAATCTTGTACTTAAATAAAAGCGTAATATTCCTTTTCTACTAAACAAACAATCCAAATTACAAATGGCGGAAGAGCGGGAAATGCATTGGGTGGTTAATTTTTATCACAATTATCTCCCGAGGTCAGGGCAAACACTCGAAATGCCACGGAGCGTGTGTAATGCGATCCGTCAAATACATTGTAGTTGCTCCAAATCCAATTATCGAACAAGGGGCCCTCAATAAAAATAAAGGGACGTCATTCACGGGATGAAACCCCATGGAAACACTGAGTGGGAGTTAATGCAACAATAATGAAACAATTACATAGTTTTGCGTGAGGTGAGATGCGTGGCGTGTGAAGGGGGCAGTGGCGTAATGTGGGAGCCGTGGCCACTTCACGTCTAATGGAATAAAATAAAAACACGTGACAGGACTATGAAATATTATGTAGAATTTTGTGAAATTATTATTTGTTACATTGATGAAGATAGTTTTTGATATCGAATGTCAAATATTATGTCAATTAAAAAATAAATACATTATTATACTCGTGAATGACATTTCAGAGTAGAAAACATCAAAGACTTATCACCCCGTGACATTTAGCCAAATTATCGGGAACATGGTATATGTATTAACACTCTAGAATAAATCCATATGAGTAATTATATGTATATTTAAATAAGTTTTAGACCACATATAACAGTATATTTTTCCCCATTTCCCTTCCACCCCGGCTCAAACATCCCCAAAACACGTTTGACAGCCGTCGCGTGTTCCACTCTATTTAATATTTCGTCTGGCAACACAATCACCAATTATCGATAAACATTTTTTTTTTGTTTTCACACCTTGTGCTTTTGTAATTTTCTTGTCATTATAATTCGATTGTGATGGTGGCATATGGACTCTGGTACGACTTTCAGCTGTTAGCGGCAATATGGTATGTTTTGGACTGTAGATAGGGTGGTGTCAGTATTATATGTGTTTTCTTAGGCATTGTTAAATGACAGGTACCAGTCACGTAAACAAATATTTTCCTAAAAATGTTACAACTTATACCCCAACAAAATTTTGCTTTCCTTTTCGATTTTTTCTATTCAACTTACTATAGTATTAAGTGCTTAGTGTAAGTAAAGTATTCTTAGCAATCTATTACCAATATACAAAGACTGATTATCTGAGTACGCGCCTCAACGTCCATCGATACGCGGATATCGATCGCCACCTGAAACGAATCCTGACAAATCCTGACAAAATTCCCGTACATGCTCTTCTATATTTCACGCCTAAATACCTGAATATATTTAAGAATTTCGTCGATAAATAGGCATAGACTAACAAACACCACCTGGAACGAATCCGGACAAAATTCTCATACAAGCTCTTCTATTCTTCTCACCTATACTATAATATATATAACACCTACTTATTTTTAAGAATTTCTCTCTGTATCAAGTGCTTGATTTTCGCATCCACATCGTATCTAATCTGAGGCGATCTTTGCTCTTAGCCCGATAAGATATCTTTGTTTAATCTCGCCATTAGACGACCCACTTTCATAGCCGTCATCGTAGTATACCGTACGGGGTAGACAGTAGTAATGGAGCTTGCTCGCTTGCTTGCTAGTAGCTTGGAATTATTTGGTACGGATGTGTGATTTGAGGGTAGTAATAAAGTTATTCGTATGTTTATATACAGGAATTATACTTATGTATTATGGAAATTACTCGACAAATTAGACATATGAATGTTAGATAGACGCCATATTGAAAAAGGGTGACGTTAGAAGTATCTATAACCGAGAGTGTGTATGAGTAGGTGTATGATCGTCAATGTAGCGATAGTGGTTTGTATGGATCCGTGATCTCTGCCTATATCTCTACAGCGAAACGATCGTGATGAATGTATGTATGTAATCCGTCTAGTTAACTAATAAATAGTACTTAAATCAACAGCTGAAATATCGATATCTCATTTTGAAGGCATCGTTTTACTTCATATACTTAGGTATATTTCCAGTATAATCTATATGCCAAAGTAACAAGACATTGTCAGTAACTGTCTAGTCTCTAGAGGATAAAAAGCATGATGAAGAAATTGCAGTTAGAAAATAAATACTCCATTTGTATATCAAACATTTGACATTTAAATTTGCTCTTAATTTGTGACGTGGATACACGCAGTATCAGCCTTAAGTAGCAATCACACGGCCACCTACCTGTGGGAACGCTCAAATATTGCCTCTCGACAAAGTTTCCCATTCTCTCGAGGGCCTAACGAGACATACCAGTCAACACTCTATAAAGGGAATGAGTGACATCCTACAAATATTTGTACAGTTTGGACTACCAACTTTATGAAGCTTCGACAAGTGGCCGAGATGCCTGGCTGAAGAGTGTTTGCCACTCGAACGGATTAAATAAAAAAAATAACAATGGCTACGTAGGTATTAGTCATAATAATTTTGTAGGTTGTGAAATATATGGATATAATGACAGTATCTACAAATGATGATTGACACATTATCGGTTGCATTTGTTACTGGTTCTCTGGGAAAAAAGTGGGCTTAGAGTGGCCTTTTTCGAGTCTTTGAATAATAGAATGGGGCATGCATATATATAATTATTGGTACTATTGAATCCCTGGTAGACAATAATTAACAAATAACATCAAAATATTAATTACAAATTGCATAAATTTAGAAGCACTGCAATAAACTTAACCTTTGCCTCTCCTTGTAGCATACAATGAACGTGAAAAAGAGACATAAAATATGCACTCACATCCCTCATAGTCGCAATATTGTGTATCCCACTAACAAACTACGAAAACCTCGTACAAAACCTCAAATTATACGACGAAATAACCCGACTTTCCTCCACAGAATATTGTCTAATCCCATATATCTTGTCCCTCTCAGAATCACCCCCAATCTCCATAGAAATCGGTTGCGGCAAATATCATACTAGTGTTTTATCATAGAAATGGACGTCCCTAAATAATACCCGCTTATTTCCATGCAAAGTATTCGTACCAGGGCGCGCTTGGCACCGACTCGACGCTTCACGTAAAAATGCCCTTTCTCTTTCCTGACAGATCTCAATATTGTAAGCGATTAGTTGATAGATAGAACAGTCTGGATGGTCTTAGACTTATAGGATTAACTAAAACCTTACTATATTGGTGTGTCGTAGGTAGGTATGAGTTGTTACAAGAAGTATACTGTAGCTATCTCATGGAATAAATTATCAATAAAATTTTTAGTAGTTTGTGGTTGAAGTTGTTTGTGACAACATCTTTAGAAACTCAAGATCAGATTTGAGACAGTTTTGTCAATAATATTTTTTTTATCCGGTCGCAGTATGACACTAAGCTATCACCTAAGTTTCTACTTATAATTTTATGTTTACTACATTAGGGACACTTTTAACTTAACATTGAATAAACATAATCTAAACTAGAAGCTCATGTAATAGATACTAAAATTTTTAAGCATTCCCCTTTACGTTTCAACCCAACCCAAGAATGGGGCGTCATCACTCAACAAAATACCAATAAGTTGCGAGTATTTAGGACAAATCACACTCAGCCTCCATAATTCATTAGAGACAGCCGCGAAGACTTCCTAAGCCTCCAATAAGAGGGCCTCAAGGGGCAGGGGCGAGGGGCTGGCAACCACAAGACAATCCCCAAATTCATTACACACGGCGAACGGGCCCGGAATTCACAATATTGAAATTCTAACCCCGGCGCTGGGGTTAGTGTAACTCTGCAAATGTGACGAGGTTCCAATGCCTATTTGGGATTTGGAATAATACATACATTTACGTCCTTTAATACATTTCTGAGGTGGACTAAATGAAGAGACGATAATATGCCATAGGTGACTTTTTAGCATGAATCAGTAGGTTTGGAATCTTGAAATTAATGTAGGTTTAAAGTACTTTATTAATAAAGCTAAATTTGACAAAGATTCTTTTGTAGCATTCAGGTGACATACAGTATTTCAAAATTAACTATCGTAAAGCCCATCTTTTAAGTACGAGTAACCATGCTATTGCAGAGCACTCATATAAACTAATGAGTGGACGATGATTATAATAAAAAGATAAAGTGATACTTAAATATATTCTGATCATACCGATCATAAACTCTCTCATCTCTAAAATAATACTAAAACCACATACGTTCCCGCGCTATTTACGATCTATAAACATGCTTACATGTCCACTCGAAACGTCAAACGCAATGTCGCAAATAAGACTGACAGTCTCCTATAAAGTCAGTCATTATACGAAATCCATAATTAATATAGCTTATAAATCATTCGAGACAGATGCTTAAATCAAGTCGCGTCGTAAAATGATCACTATAAAACGTTTATCTAGACATAGAAAATGACGCGTAAAGATATAAATTTTATAGACTCTAGTGTCCAAGATGTTCTAGCACTAAATTAACAGCTGATTAATTATCTTTAGGTTGACAAGCACTCATTAAGATTAGGTGACAAGGTTTACGCCTTTTTATATACTATTTTTGAAATCAATGTATTAAAGGATATGAAATTATTTCAGGTACCGTGAGAAAGGGTTCCAAAAGGGATTGATTTATTAGGAGGCTTGGGTAAAGAGGTGATAAAGATTATGATAGATAAAAGGTCTTATATACACAATTTGATTATAGAACCACATTTAATAGATATACCCGTAAAGAAGTAAATTTCTGGTAACATCTGTGTTGGGGTGTTCCTTTGTTTTGTCATGTCTCGTATGAGTAGTAACAATCCATATCCACCAATAATTCAGCAGTAATCCTGCCGATAGCCCATCCGAAGTGTAAGCACATTAAGCCGCGAAGCACCAGCTACACGTGTCGTAAAGAGCCTCTTTTCCTAACAATTTTCTGATGGTCTGTAAATAGTAACTTTATTGTCTTTTTATGAGGTACTCGGACCGTAAAACGGGGAATAAAAGTGCACCAAACGATGGTGATAAAAAAAAATAATTTTCTACTCATCCTCGTCGTTGCGTCTTGTTCTAGCTTCAGCGAACCGCCGTTTGTGCGAAAGGGTGGGCGCAGTTTTACGGGCTGTCGCCTCGTGACCCATCCGTATCGATGGGGGTGAAAATCGTAAAATGAGAGCATAAGGATAATGGGCCTTCGTCTACTTGCTTCATTCATGATTTGGTTTTAGTGCACTCTGAAGACATGTAAATCGAGCTTCGGCACTCGACTCCCCCGAAAATGACTTGTAATACCCGAAAAGAGTTGTCTTGTTTATGGAAATGGGGAGGGAGTACCGGGTGTACGCTGTTGATGGAATCGTGAATATTGGGAAGGTGCTTTTTATTGTGGATTTTGATGAGATAATATTGCATTATGAGATTGATGTTTTTGTATCATTGTATAATATGTTTGTAACTTTTTATAACAATAATACGAGGAGGTAAATAAAGGTTTCATGCAATAGGATTTATCAATCACAAAAGTTCATCATATTAAAGACTGCAATCCAATAATCTCCAAATCGAATCCCGATAGATCGATCTCCAACCTGACACTGATTGTTTATCATTCACATCTTCGATAACCAAACACTTCCAAGAAACAACAGACAAAACAAAAACTCAAATCAAACTGACTCAACTCAAAAACTGTCAGACCTCACACAGAACAAACCCATAGACAAAGTTCTACCAAAAAGTTTTCGTAACTAGAACCAAGGAGGCGATTAGTCTAGCTCCACTGAACTCGACACCAAGACGTCCTAATTCTTAAGGGCCATCAACAGACCTTTATGCGTTAATAAAGTTGCGACATAAAAAGAATAGGGTTGGAAGGGTCTAAGTGCGCATTTAAGGATCCTCGGGGCGTGCGAATTTGTCCAATGATTAAATAAACACAAGAGATGCTTGTCGCCAACTGTTCTGGCCCTTTGGACAAGCTGGCCTATTGTTTGCGAGTCAATGTTACGGAAACTGAACAGATAATAAAGGCTTGAGATATTCCGATCGGGAAGAGTTCTTCTTGAGATATTAAGGCATTTTAACGGCGATATTTTTATGTGGTATTTTATTTTAATTGATATTTTTTAATGTAAAGATAAAGTGAGAGTACCTATTGAGACATTGAATCAAATAGTTATTAGTAATGAAATAAAGAATACAAAGCGAGAGAAATTAATTCATTGTCGTTCATTAACAGCTCTCAAAAACTGTTTCCAACCTGCACAAAACAGGGAACCTTATCTGAAATCTGTAGCAAAGGCATCAATCTGCCGAAGTAGAAATCTCGGAAATCTTGATCAAAGAGAGCATCCTGCATAAACAAGGTATAACCTTAATCTCAATGGCACTAAACAAAGAAGAGCCCGTAAAGGTTCCTGAGTGTTTTATGAGCCATCCGGGGGTTTATTTTATGTCCCATCTCGTAACGTAACAGATTTTATATGTTCCATAGAATAGGCTCCCCTTCCCGCGAATTCTCTCCTGAATTTACAATACAATTTGCCTGTAATGATATTTTGCTGCGGTTTTTCAATGACGCGGGTGAAAGGTATTGTGGTGTGTTTTAGAGCTATATGGTAGGTGTAATGTTAATAATGTTGTTTAGTTTTTAAGATAAGCCTACGTTTTTTAGAGGATTTTGTATAATATAACTACAACTTCAATTAAAATGTTATATGAAACTAATTACATAATTTATGAAGCGATTAACCAACCAATCAGATCAGATGACAGAACTTTCAACCAATCAGAATTCATCATAAAGCTACACTTTCATACGGACACAAGAAGCAGTCTTTTTTAACAAGGAGGCGCAACCAAAGCGGTCGACAAAACTGTGAAGCGGCATTAACAGCCCAAATCGAATAAGCCAGCACTCAATGTAACCAAGTAACTTCATTTAGAATACCCCTCCGGCCGCGGTAATCGAATTCGGGACCGCCACTTGACGGCAAAACACCTACTACAATGTTACTCGATTTTTGAGCAGCCCTTCCTTAGCCCTAGGGAGAATATCAAACTATTACTTTGTAAAGTGTCAGACCATTGACGAGTGGGTTGTGGCTTTTTAAGGAGAGATTAATACTTTAAAGTGGACTGGTTGAATTGAGCACGAGATTAAGAGGTTCAAAGTAGTGGAATTTTATAGTTTTTAGAGATTCGCGATTTATACTCATGATTAATAGCAAACGGGACTTATCGCGTATGTTTTTAAATAATAAAGTTACCTTTATTAACCCGACGTTTCGGCTACGTTGCAGCAGCCATGGTCACGGGCAGACTGACGACGCATATTTCTTCGCCTCCAACGCAGCGCCCTGTCAGATTCTTCTCCGACTACCCTCACTGCTTCGTTATTATTAAACACACGCGACCTACACACTACACTCACAGTATCTTGTGGCTTCACACGATCATGCTGAACCGAATTTCGATCTATCACGGTATTCCACGCCGAAGACAGTTTGTAACCTCCTTCACGATTGAATGTACTGTGCTTTTTTATTTCAATCGCCTCGCGTACAATTCTACTGTAGTATCGGCGTTCATTAGAGAGCACAGTGGGTTTATGAAGCTCAATCCAATGATTTGAACCCTCGTTTAGTAGATGTTCGGCTATTGCTGACCTATTGGTATCCAATTTCTTGACCGCTGCAATGTGTTCCTTCACTCTGTCCGCTATAGACCGTTTGGTCTGTCCGACGTAAGATTTCCCACAGCTGCAATCAATCTTATACACACCCGGTGTTTGGTACGGGATTACATCTTTAGGTGTTCTCAGAAAGTCTGTTACCTTCGAAGATGGGACGAAAATAGGCTTGATCGAGTAGTTCTTCAAGACTGTTCCAACTTTGTCTGTAACACCCTTCACATAAGGCAGGAACACCGGCACGCGATCCACACACGGGGGTTTCTTTCTTTTGGATATACGGTTTACCAACTTAGTACCTACGTAATGACCATTTCTCCTAAGTACATCCCGAACATACTGCAGCTCCTCGTCCATATGCTCAGGGTCGCACAAATCCCTAGCCCTGCTTGTGAGAGACGTCGCCACAGAAACCATGTGTTTTGGATGATGATGTGAGGATCCATGGAGGTACCGATCTGTGTGTGTAGCATTCTAGTCACAGAGCATTCTAGAAAAGGGCTTTAATTTTGCAATGACTCCAAGAGCGATTCCAAAGGAGGCAATAATTTGTAGCATAGAGGAGGCCATTTCAATAAACAGAATACCCTCGAAGGAGGCGGACATTTTACGACAAGATGTGGCCGTTATCTTGCGAAAATCAAAATTGCCTAAGTCAAACGTTACTGCAGGTGAGCGAAAAGCATTGATGAACCTTAGAAAAAACAAAGACGTTTTAGTTCTCAAAGCTGATAAAGGGAATGCCACTGTAATAATGAATGTAGAAGAATATAACGCTAAAATAGGTCAGTTGTTGTCGGACACGAGTGTATATAAGTCGGTGTCGTATAACCCCACAGCGAGAGTAAATAAGCGATAAGTCCCGTTTGCTATTAATCATAGTGGAATTTTAGATTGGTAGTTAGGTACTAGATGATTGTATGTTATGTAGATTTTTTTATTTTATTTGTTGTTTATTTGTATTTAGTTCTAATCCGATTATTATTATAAATTAAGGTACAGATATTGTAATTAGCCTAAAATTATACTAATAGTCTTACAGAGTAGTAGACTATTTACTCCATTTTTGTAAGTTCGGGATATTGAGTTCCTTTGGAATAATGGGTTTGATTATATTAATATGTACCTATGTAAATAATTATTCAAATACGGTCATGATGAGTACGCAAGGTCAAAGAACATATTATTATTAAAATCGTTCGCATCAAGAGAAGCATGGGTATTCAAGCAATGCACATTGTATCGCCGAATCTAAATTGAAAATAAACAATGGCTTGTAATCGTTGTAATAGATTCCTAATTGATAACCAAATGATTGTTCAAATGCTAGATTGCTGTTTCATATGACGATCGGGGTTCCTTCATCAGATAATGCTAACGAAAATAATATATTTTCCCCGATTATCTTATCTTTTATTGTTAAAGTCATTAATTACAAAGATTACGCCGGCTTTACTCTTTCTGGCGGTGTACAAATTATAAATTGTAATGCAGGACACAATCTTTTGAACAAGCTTATGTTCTTAAGCTTTTTCTTCTTTACACCTATTTGTAATTAGACGTAGCTTATATTTTGAAATTAAAGTACAGATAAGCTTTAAGATATGATGTTATACCGACACGCAAGGTACGAATTCGTTTTTCAAACACACTATCACTGTATGGAACAAAAGCTAAAATCACTTTATTCCATTTTCAAAATAAAACGAAACCCATGTTCCAATATCGCACGCGGAGTGCTGCGGCGCTCTTATTGGTATTCCCAACACGAGTCGTCGATACCACTCGAATACTTCGATTCGATTCCGTCTTCGAATACTAATAGTTGACAAATTGGCTCTTTAAATTACAATATCATCGCCAGATCTACTTCGGTATTACGTGTGAGACGATTTATTGTAATAAGGCTTCGCATATATTAAAACTTTGTATTCATAGATCGATACTTTGATTCAGTATTCCCATGCTTATTTTCGATTGATTGATATCTTTGTGGGTTAAACTGGACTGTGCATTCGTGCATGATAATTATTTCAATGTCAATAATTAAAATTTGGAATAACTATAATATATAGCATCAACCTTTTTGCTTGATGTTTCATCTAGTTTTTTGACTTATCTATACCATTTCGTTACGCCTTGCTTCAGTTGTGCATTCGCCGCCATAAACCAACCTACTATAGAAACTGTCTATTTTCATGTAGAGCAGGTACGTATGCAAAATAAGAATAAAATGCGATGGAAATGCACTCGCGGCGCTGTCCATGCTCCGAATCGATGCTTCCCCGCTCCACTGGGTTTCAAAATGCAAAATAAAATACCGAATAGTGATGTGAAACCAATTATTCTGCATTACCGACTCGTGACGGCCGATCTTTAATCGATGCATGGATACCGGTTTATTTAATATTTAAAACTCTTTGCATCATTTATTTTGAATATTGACCGGTGAGTTGAAGCGCCGGTGCGTTTCGAAATTGATTCTGTCCATTTGAAAGTATTGTCACGTTGTGTTATAGTGTTTTAATTATAATGTTAATATCTATTAGTTACTGAAAAGTATTTGAATAGGTAACTAACGAGTCGTGATTGATATTCTAAAGACAAAGTTTGAATATAATTGATTTAGATTTATTCCGAAATTTATTTTCTTGTGTTTTTTCTATCACTCAATCCTGCCAGCCCACATTCAATCAATGTCAAAATTTGCATGACACCTAGTAATATTTCTATTTAAAACACGTCTGGTTATTTCAAAATAATCATTAATAATACCTACATAGTGCTTTCCCGAACCATTCCAATTCACGTGCTTTTTAAAACACTAACTGACATTTGTAAAATTAATTGACATTCACAATGTCACCTGACAGACGACACTAGTCCGATGACAGCTTTGCAAAGAGGTATTTCAAAAGAAGTTTTGTAAATGACAAACGTATTTTTACGAGTCATCTCGGACACACCTACACAGGCGCAGATTTCTTTCTAGAATACATACGTACCTAAATATATATATATATCTTTCACAGACATATCTGAGAACAAGTTAACGGTGTTCTATTAATCTGTTTAATGAGGCTAAAAAAAGGATTATGTACCAATATTAGTTCTACTTTTACTAAATACAAGGGCAGTCAATGACATATTTTAGGATAGCCTAGAGCTTGTGTAAAAGTGACTTCAAACACTCAAAGACCATGTTTCACCAGATAGTCATTAATAAATATGGAGTATGAAAACTCATCTATGATTAGAGAATCTATAACTACTAATTTTGTATCAGATGATGTTATTAAACCAAGATTCGTACAATATAAATTAACTTACGTATTCTAACAATCTAATGTATCCGCCTCAACCTACTACCAGTACTACACTTACATAAAATACATACATACATAAATAAATATATGTAAATACATATATTTACGCCTCTACGTCCTTAAGAGGACAGGCACTGCCTATCGCCACCTGGAACGATCTTGACAAATCTCCCTTGCGTCACTCACACCTAAACCTCATACATGCTCTTGTATGCTTCACACTGCGTACACCCACCTTACGAAGAATGTTAAAATATCGTCTCGTGATATGACCCGGTCTCTCATAGTAAATAAAATGAGTATAAATCGCGAGTGTTTAAAAATAACTAAGTTAAAATAAGTACATATCTACGAGAAACTACATAGCTAACACTACACACTAGCTATATCTACAGCCGTGGTATGTAGAGCATGTCTGCTCCAGACAGAAACAAAGATTCATATTCTGACGATTGTTATAAATAGGAATTGGGATGACTAATGACATGCGCAGAGTGGCACTCGTGTGAACCTGTCACTTTGCTTTAATTAATGCTCTCCCCGTTGCTATGCCTATACGTACTCTGGTGTGCATACTTGTATAGTTGCCTATACGTATACATACCTATATCTCAGAAAAGGAAGAGACAAATTTTTTATTAGGGATATCTCTAAGGATAACATATATACAGGTTATCTATAAATATTGCTTATAACTAACAATCTTTTTCGTACTGTAGTTAGTAATTTAGGTAACCTTAGGTTATCTGAAGATTAAATTTACATCTAGCCTCTGAGATGGCATATTCTATTTTACATCCCATACTAGTAATGTAGAGAATAAAATTTTTACTTGGGTCATATAAGTGACAAAGTCGAAAGGAAACTATTTTGCCTGTAAGATCATTTTACACTTTACCGCCTCAATTTGAAGGCTGACTATCTAACGAAACCTTTTGAAATTTGCTATATACATCCTACCTGCGCCATTTTGAAAGAAATAATGAACCTGGCTACTATTATGTCTGTACTTTCAATCTAATTTCCAATAGCAAAGTCCATTATGTCAATATATAAATAAATGGAGTTAATAATAAGTTAGAAATTGACTAGAATTAGCCTCGGGGTACGCCGGAGAGTAATTAAAACGAACATCAGACAAAGATATACCTCGGTTCTACTATTTCCTGTAACTGATAATTGTTTGTGGCATTAGGAACGTTTGATTGTATTTTCAAATTAATAGTATGTTTATGTTAAAATCTCGTGAATCTATTATTTCTATTAATTTACCTATAGCAGGAGTTAGTAATTTGAGTATATATGAATAAAGAAGATTTGTGTCTGTTTGAATTTACTTTACACCAATATTGCCAATCAGGATATGCCTATACTACATAGTAAATTAAATGTTAAGCTTAAATCGAAATAAAATATATTGAAACTATGAATAATAATTTTATACTAAACTACTATGTAAAATTATTTTATACTATGCATAAAAACAATTAAATATTAATGTAACGTAGACTTCTTATACAGATGTTATACGATTATTTTGACAACGTATCCAATTTGTACAGATTAAATACCGCAGTTTAACCAAGAAAGTCAGTTAAGTGTCTCTAAAAAATATAGTATAAAATATTCACATTAAGAAAATAGAAACATTATCATGTCACAGGTCCCCACGTTTTGGCCAATGAGACGCGACAATGGTTGTCTGCAATTGGTCAATATGACTTTTTTCTCATTCACTCACGTCTCATTGGCCAATTTAGCCCAATATCTACTACTAACTTAACTATATTAACTTAAGTCTTTAAACTTAACCCTTTACAAGAATCAAGAGCAACAGAATTTAGTACCAAAAGTGACCTACAGGTGGCGGAGAATCGCAACCAATCGGCTCACCTCATTTACATGTTAATTAGTTTGCTCTTCATAGAAAATGCGCCTCAATCCTCGTTAACTACTGAGCATTCTCAGAAATTCAGTGTCCGTGGGAACGGTATGTCAATTTTGGCATATACTTGACAGACGATTTGTATACTCTTTGGTATGGAAAAAGGGTTACGTTAGAAGTACCTATAACCGCGGATTGTGTATGAGGAGGTTTATGAGTATTATTGAAGCGAAGGTGGTTTGAAGGATCAGGACAGATGGGTCCGTGATTTCTGCCTACCCGGGCGGGTAAAGGGCGTGGTATGTATGTATGTTTTGGTACTGTATGTTTGGTATTTGGAGTATATCTCCATAGTTTGGTAACGATTGAAAGGGTGCTAAAACTTTAAGACTATGTCTACCCTTTTGAGTATTGAAGACTAAATAGTACATTAAAAAATATTCATTGATCACTTAAAATTACACCTGAATCTTAATTTAAGTACATTTTCACCTACCGTTTCAGGCTATTCGTACGAGATGCCTATATACGTGCATAGTAAAACCAGCCATATCTCTATCTAATCTAAATACATAAATATCGCATTTCATTCTGATACATATATTCAAAACAACCATATAAATCCTTAAAGGGAACGCTTATACGTCATTTTGGTTCCGACAGCCCATACGACGACAAAGGAGCTGTGAAACAAAACGTCGTAACCGCCATTGTATAGGACCAAGTGCTTATAGATCAGACCAATCTCCATACAAAGACTAGAAAGCTCTGTTTGCAAATTAGGGTGGGCAGAGACCAATTACAGTATGTGCATATGTAATTACAGTTTAATGTGTTGTTTTATGAAGAGATGTTGTCTATAAACTTTGTTGAAGGGTCATATTAAGTACTGATATGTAATGCATACATACATACTAGTAATTAGATTTTAGATATTTTGGAGACTAATCTTACTATTAATATATGTGTTTATTTAATATAACATGTGTATATTAAATATACGTTGATTAGTACCCTTAACATAAGTCTTAAGTGAACTTACCAAAGAGCTAGTTCAATTGTTGTAATAGCCCTAAATATTATTATATTATTATTATTTCCTTAAATAAACAACAGTGACAATAATAAATAAATATACCTTTATTTTTAGACGTATCTTATTATATAAAAAACGAAATGATAACCAATTTAACGAAGCAACCACCATTAAAATTTGATTGTTATAAATCACATCAGGAAATTAAAACTGTCTTTTAAACAATACCTTAACGTTAGCACACCCCTGTATTCCTGCTCTATCTCTTTTACACACGGAGCCTTTAAATATTTCCATCCCTTTCCAAATGGACAGGGTTGTACTTCTTATCTACATTTAATAAGTGAAGAGAAAGAAAAAAGTTAATTACTTTTTTCGAAAGAGGGCGATAAGGTTCCTTTAGGCCTTATCAGTGCACCCTTCAAACACTTTTTATCTAGACCCGAGAGACTTGGAATCAAAAGTTGTTTAAAGATAAAATAACAAAGAATTAGAGAAATCTCAAGTAAACGAACGGGCAAGATATAAGTCTTGTAAATTAAACATTTTTATTTTGTTTTTCCCTTTAAGAAATTAAAGGGTACGAACAGTGTTTCTGCGGTTATTGAATAATTTGAAAGTCATACCAATCTAACCATGTAACAATCTAACTTATATTCTTATCATACGAATGTATATCTAAGAGTCAGTATTCAATGTAATATGTGTTAAATCCTCCAATTTTCCTTAAGTCTACCTAACTAATTTTCCAGAGGAAAGGAATGAATATGAATCAAAACCCTAAACACGTTTTCAATAACATAAAAAACGCATAAATCTACATCTCCCGTCAAGTTGATTACGAGACAAATAGTCTGTGAAATTTACACAGATAATCAAAAGACAAGGACCTCAAATGACACTAGCCGTCAGTCAAAATGCGAAAGTGTTAAGGAACTAGTGATGGGGCCGAGTTATAAATAAGAAACATCGTTAAGGTGCCTCCAGATGGGCGTTCGGCATAAAACTATAAAACTTTGGGACCTGCATTATGTAATTTGTTGGGCAATTAAACGTTTTACAACCTCAACTACACAAGAGTTATAAAAAGGTCCTGTCTTTGGAGGAATTTATGTGGAATGCGCTTTATGGGAAAGCGATATATTTTCGCTTCCTAGTCGTTACATATTGTGTATTCTAATGTTCGGTCATTTGGTTGTATGGATTATTGATGGTGCAACGATCTACATAATTTATGAGGGACAAAATCTATACCCTTTTTTGTCACTGAGAATCCGATGCTATTCTCAACGTATATCTATAACACTTGAATATAATATTCTTCAACTCCTTCATAAATTCTCGTACGTAATTGAACATAAAGTAACATACACACCCACCCCAAAACTCACAAAAGCTCTCGACATAAAACTTAGAACATACCTGAAACAAAAAACAACAATTCTAAAAACATATATACATAACTATGCTCAGATAAGTAAGGGATAAAAAACCAGAAATCCCCTTCAGGCTGGGCCCATTATCATTCACACTTGTGCAAATGGCCCCAACCCTAACCAGCGAGGGCAGACAGACCCCTGACACCAGCGGACTAAATTTTTAATCAAAATATTTTTGGACCCCTACAAAGTTAATTTTTGTATTGTTAAAGCGTTAGTTTTGAGTGACAGAAGTGAATACTCGCGCGGTAGGCGTTACCCGGTTCTACCATGAATAAATTATATAAGATAGTCTTTTATACTATATTGTATTGGCCTATGAGAGAGGTTGTTAACGAATTTTACTCGAACATGTTTTGAGTAGGAATCACAGTATAATAATAAGTACATAGAAGAACTGAGATGAGTATGCTGTAATTTTGTATGGTGTACAGTTTGGTATTTGATTATACTCTATGTAAAAAATTAAATGTATTTTATAATACAAATAGGACTTTTCTAATGTGTTCTTAAAATTTTCTTTCGTTTGTGAAATACTGAATAACGTCGTCCGTTTCGAAAATTAAACAAATCTTAAATAGTCTACATTTGAATGGCTACCTTCTGAAAGATGTCTTTTAAACAAGTGGAAAAGTTATGCATGTAGCAAAAGGACAATTTATTTTTTTATTCATGAGCGCACAGTTAAAGACAATGATAATTGGCAGCCATTAGATACGGCTCACACGACTTTTCGAAAGAAGAAAGATGATTTTAAATGAGTAATACATGCTAATTAACACGGATGTTCGAGATTTTAAATCTAGAACTCATTTTTCCTTGTCTAGTACGCTAAGATGTTAGGTATTCCGACTATTATGTTGACATGACTTATAAAGTATGAAAGTTATATGTATATTACACAGCAAACCATAAAATAAAATGCTATGAATAAAATCTTCATCTGGCTTATAATAATTAAGACATATGAAATCATAGATTCCTAGCATAGACGTAAATTATCAGATCTATCAAATTTTTAATAAATAAATCAAAATGTAAAAATAGCTGTCACTTTTGACATTCGACAAAGATACGAGTACAATGAGCCGGTGAAAATTACAAAACATGCATAAGTTAAAGAGTAATTACCCAAGACATTTGGCTACTGGCGGCGGTAGGTAGGTTGTTTGTTTTTCACACATAAATAAAGACAATTGAATGGGAATATTTAAGTTAGGCGTACGTGTCTTTTGAAAAGGCATTACGTAGTCAGCCACCGGTCACGGCTGCGTTTGGGAATCCATTACACGCTCCATTTTTCTATGAACATTACTTGTTTCACGAAAACTAACTAACCTACGGACGTTGTGTGAAGATATGACCAGGAAAGATGACAAGAGAAAATGAAAATGTCGACTGTAGCTCAAGAGATCATAGACTAGAAAAATATCATCAAATTGTATGTAACTACATACCTAAGCTTTGTACTTAACGATCTAAGTCATAAGCTAAAACTAATTCTTAATAAAATACAAGTATGTCATTGTAACGTCGGCGTAACTTCACAGGTACGTTTACACAATCCGTTACGATACGAAAAAATACAATAGATAAAATATTGTGTTCGTTGCATCAGGTAGAATATTTTAAAAAAGCTACCGGAATTTTATTTAGAAAGCTTTGGAATTGATGTATCGACCAATGTCGGGAAATCTGGCTTTCAAATGATATGGCATAGTGCGTAGAGGCCATGCCACGCTGGCTCCTAAATAAAGTCAAATATGTTAATCAGGCTGTCTGGAACTGTCTAGTGAAAAGATAAAGTAATAAATCATAAAAATACAAATATGTGGCTACCACACTAATTCTGTATTCATATTTTATGTATGAATAAATAATTTATGAGAATGCACATGGCAGGAATGTTTTGGGATAACCTTTGTTTGGTTACCGTTTAACTGTTCAACATAATGGCTGGCTTCCACACTAGAAGTTTTTTAGAAGTTAATCCTACAGGATAATTCTTAAAGCTTTTTTGATATAGAAATATTGAATGAATGAAATAGAAAATCCCTTTATTTAAAATAACAAGGTATTTTTGCTACTAATATAGACATTTTAATAATCTAGTTAGTATTCTAATAGAAATGTTAGTAGACCTGTGATAATTGCAGTTGTTTTTGCATCTCATGTCAGGCCATATTAGTCGCAATTACTCAATCGTGTGAGCTTAGATGTCATTTCTAATAACATCGTGCGTATTTATTACAGACACGTTGTCGCGAATAACACATGCATAACGCATAGAGGTATCGCGTTCAATAATTCCAGATCGCCGGCGTAATTGTCAATTTGCTCTTTTGTCATTCGGCGCCATTTTTTCACGCGCAGCTGTCAACCGTGTGACAGATCATTTCGTGTTATTGTCATTGTGTATGAGCCGGGCGTTTTTATTATTTTCTCGTGATGGCGGCCAGTGTTTGGACGCCTGTAATTTTCACCCTCCGATGAAAGCGGGATTCATATCATATTTAATGCGATACGATGTTTTGAATTCGAACTAGATGGATACGAATATAATTTGGACATGCACCAGCTATCTGCGTCCTTAAATTTCACATCTGCGATCTTTTTTATACTATTGTGATCAAACTGTTGAATTTGCTATTCACGGAACAACTACCAGTTTAGTTTTTATGTAACTGTGCTACTTCAAACATTTAATATTTTGACCATATTTTATATTCTGGCAATGGCCGTGACATTAACCTTAAATAATAAATATGATGATTGCATTTTATGCATATTAAATGAGAACGGATTTTATAATTTACGATTATAAGACGTTATTACCTACTGCTCTTTCTACTGGATGGAATACAAACAGTTTAAGGTGCTTCACATCTTTTGAAATTAAACTGAGCAACTTGACTTGAAAAATAAGAAAAGAATAAAGCATCCGCGTCATAAATATGAGATGTGCAGGCAATCGTGAAGTTCTGTTCTCTGGTGCACTGTTTTTTTTTACAAAGGACCCTAAACCAACCGTAAACGATGGAATTAGTCGAAAGTCTCCGTTATTATATTCCGCTCGAAATTCGGCCTCATAGAGATAGATCGTTCGATCCCATATTAAATTCCACATAAACTAGAACACAATAGGGCCGTGTACGCCATACATATTATTACATTTTCGTATTGTGCCCTTATCCTATTGTGTCAACCCTTTGCTTATTTTTTTAAAGCTTAACCATGGTAATTGTTAGGATAACATTGTGAAGTTAGGTTTGGGGAATTTGTCCGCTGCGCGAGGGTTGACTCCGGTAGATTTATGACAATTTTTCACTTGATTGTCCTTTGATTTTAGGAACGCTTTTTGATATTCTGTCTATGGGAATCTTTTCAACAATCATCTATCATATTTTAACAACACAAAAGACGTACTATTTCACACTGGAGCGTTTTAGTCGAACCTCCTTTGTTAATCTGGCATGGGCTTACGTAGTAACTGGTGCGTCTTCGAACTTTCATATTTTTTATATTTGTAATGTTGTTTAAAACTATGATAGTAGTTTTTGTTGTTTGTGAAGTAAGGTGAAAGATAGTCGTTATCATTATTCAATTTTCCTTCAAACGTATGTTTAGAGGCTATAGATCATAAGCTAGTGACAAATAAATAGCATTGATTTGAAAGTAATGGATTAAGTGTCAACGTATTTACCAAGCCAACTTCACAGTGTTTGAAACAAAGAGAAATGGATTCAGTAGGTAAATAAAGGCAGGCAGAGGTATAGATAAGTGGCCGTAGCTTGCAGAGGTAGGTGTTCCGATCCACCAATCATATTGGAAGGAGCTCAGTGGAAATCCATCGGCGGGAGCCTCCGGGGGGTGAGTGGCCGATATAACTCAGCCGCCCCCCGCCTAATCTAATATTAAACACATTCGGATATTAGATACAAAGTGAGCATTCACAGAATTTAATAATCTCGCTCCCACACCTCGCGTGCGCTACACACGTCCGCCTCACTCCCCGAACGGTGAATTATTAACAGCAATTTTATGATTACATTTTAGCAGTAACTCCTAAGTGCGGGTGGCACGTGAGACGAACACTGATCGCGCCGGAGCGGCCCGCGGTCAATATTTCACAGATTTGACTCATTCCGCGCTCCAAATATTAATAAGCTCCATCTGGCGGGCCGGCGGAGGCACTTTCGCTTCACTTTCCGAGCTGTCCCGCCGCTCGTGAAACAATCGTAGTGTAAATAACGAACGACAGGCGTAACTATCGAGCTAATCGATTCGAAATAAGTTCCGTCGCGTTATTCCTAAAGTCGTGTCGTGAATTGTTAATTTGTCGCATGCCAAATATGTATTTGACTAAGATTGTAGTTTGCTTATAAATAAACGTGGTGTAACGCGCCTTGAATAATGTTATGTTATGTAACAGAACGGCGATAAAGGAGCTCTCTGCGAATTAACTGAATAGACAGACATGCTTAGAAAGAATTGTATGTTTTTCAATTTATGACCAGCATAATATTCGTATTGCCATGAAAATGCATTATATACATGGCTTTTCATCTAAGATTAGTTTTGTACGTCTTACGTAGATATAGTTATACTCAACATTTACGGAAGTTAGTATCGAATGTCCATTTTTGTTACTGGACACCATTGCAAAAAAAAACTAACCATAGAGTAAACAGTGACGGCTAGGCATGGGCTTATCTCCGTGTTCCGAATGAATAATAGTTGTCATTCGAGCCGAGTGGGGACTATGACGAATAACACTCACGAGGCGATATAATTTTATTAAGAAGGCCCACCCCTAGGTCCTAATGTAACACAATCATAGTCATTATTTCGATTGCTCACTTGAGTTCGATGCACAAAAAATAGCTATATTGTTGTAGTAATATGAATAGGTTTAAGTAAAGTAAAGTAGTGTATAATTTTAAATTTATCTTAATATGACCGTTCTTGGTAAATAGTTTTTCAGTTAATCTTACTAGTAATGTTACGTAGGTGTAATGTCTAAAGATATTTATTATTACGTATTATGTATACCATTGAGATTTTGATATACTATACTATTTATACGTATATCAACATTGTTGAGTCGACATAACAGTAAGTCGTTTTAAAACATTAAATAAACAAATATTGGCAAAAATCGAGCATGTAAATGTCAACTTAATAAGCAGTGCAATGATGGAGGGGGCCGCCAACATACAAAACGCATTACGCCAATTATCCCGTCCATGGTGCTCTGAAATCTATAGTATAATTGTCAGTTAATTGAAAAACGTAATTACATTCGTCGGCTCCCGCGAGCGTTAATCAAATATTAAATTCACGAATATTATAATCGAGTCTCCCCGCCTCCCCAGGGAGCGGCTTCCATTGAATTACGCGGAATTATGAATAATTTTCCAAATGGAATTACAATATCACGTTAGTCATTTTGAATTGATTAGTTTCTCCTATTCAAAGAGGTCTGGGAGCAAGTTTCTAATCAGTTCGGAATAGTTCACGGAAAATAGTCAAATTAAATCCAAACAGATGTTGGATTAGTTTGAAACGGGCTACAGATGTTTGTGCTAATATTCCGTTGTCGTCGTTTGTCCACGTCCGAGCGTCCGTATCGCAAACCAAACAATTACAGCGAACGTGTGACGAAAGTGTAATTTCGCTCCACACCAGGCCCTGGAAAAGCGGAATTGTGAGTGGAATACGCGAAAAATCCAAAGCCCACGCACCGCTTCGTTAGTTTCCACGCAAACGCCCGCCATTTTTGACAGCTGTCAAATAGTGAACGCGGCGCTTTTCTTTTAAAGATCACACCTTTGTTTGCGCTGCAAAATGCGTTTGAGCGCTGGAAATACCTGTCGCAGTTAAAAGCTCGTATTGTAAATTGTCAATTTAAATTTCCATCGCATGTGACTTTGATATTTATTCTAAGCCAGATTCTGCATATAATGGCTTTTCACAATGAACGCCGTCGTACCGGCCCTTACAAGATAAAAGCCGAGCGCGATGCCAGAGATAGAATGCAAACATGAAGCTCGTTTGAATGGCCATTGTGCCAGCGAGTCGTGAAAGATCCTCTCGCGCACCCATCCGTCATGGCTCTCTCAGCGCCAAACGTCATATGTCAAATTGGCTCGACGATTGATTTTGACGTTTGTGCCCGGATGACAAACGAGAGTTTTTTAATTTCCACAGATAAACGGCGACGAAGGGCCGCGTCATCTCACAATGGCCGCTCCAAGGAGGTGGCGACGTGTACGGAACTTCTTAATATGCCTCCTCTGTGGTTAAGAACCGTGTGGGAGACTCACAACATTAATCAATACGGAGATTACATTAAATTGATACAATTGAAAACAATTAAGGAGTCATCGTTTTTACGAAGATGGAATATTTTAAGTGCACCTGATGGATTGACTCATTTTAACAACTGCTGTTAAAATCGAAATAAACATTTTGAAAATACAAATAAAGATTGACTTGAGAAGAACCAACAACCGTCGAGTATCGATGTCAAATGAAAATGGTCTAAGTATTTGGAATATACCGATCTATAATCTCTGACTACATTTGTTAAGACGATTGCATGTACATATTATGAATATTTACAACAATATCTCTTAATATACTAATATATTCATTAAACAAGTAACATAGGAAGCTGCAATTAGTCAGGTGCACTAAGTGTGAAATTATTCTACTTGCAAATGATTGAAATGTAAGGAAGGATTAGGTAACAGTGATTTGGCGATGTAATGCACTTCACTTCACTTCACTGACCACTCAAGGGCGTCTTTGCTAATTGTTACTGAAATATGTACTCATAATTTATGACTATATTTATAATTTTGCATACACACTTATCATTCTTAAATAGGTAAAGAGAACGTACATATAAAGATTGCAGTACAAGGTCCTAACCTATGTTTATCATATATCTACGACTATTGACGACCTCCGTGGCGCGATCGGTTAGCCGCCTGAACGCTAATCGTAAGGTCCCGGATTCGATCCCTGGTGGAGTCAGAGTTAATAACTACGCTTTTCTACTACTTTCCAGTCTGTTCGTTGAATATATATGCTATATATGTATTGATCTATATATAATATGTATACATTTCTTAAATATACGTTAACTAGTACCCTTAACACAAGTCTTAAATGTACTTACCAAGGGGCCAGTTCAATTGGTGTAATAATGTCCAAATATTATTATTACTAGTGACCCGCTCCGGCTTCGCACAGGTATAAAATATATAGCCTACTCCACTATTTAATGGATGTTATTATACATATAAACCTTTCTCTTGAATCACTCTATCTATTAAAGAAACCGCATCAAAATCCGTTGCGTCGTTTCAAAGATTTAAGCATACAAATGGACATAGGGACAGAGAAAGCGACTTTGTTTTATACTATGTAGTGATTAATCTAGGTCCACCTAGATCTAGTACGTACCTGGATCCGTTTGGTCTAAGCTCTGCGGCGGCGGCTGGCTGAGAGGACCCGGGGTGCTGCCTGACCCCGGCGACCTCACGTCGTCGTTGACTGCCCCTCCATACGACAAGGAGGACGATGGCGGCCTCTGTAACAGAATAAAGCAAACAGTCAGTGACTGGTGGAAACATGAAGTCTGTTTACCTCGAAAGGGTTGTACGGTCGTAAATAGATATTGTGTCAGTTTAGTTCTTTTGGTTTTACAAGGTGTTAGAAGAGAACATTACTGATGTAACATAGTGATCTCGCTCAGCCGTTTTCGACCTTCACTTGGGTGTAGGCCTCCTTCAGCACCTTCCAGCGACTTCCAGCAACATAGGCATACCCCGTTTAACTCTACCTTCCACTTAGGCGTTATAGATTCCTTTTGTAACTCTCAAAAAAGGCGGGTGTACTAGTGTGAAGTACAGAAGAGCAAGTATGAGAAGGTTGATTGGTGTGAGTGAAGCATGAGAGATTTGTCAGGATCGTTCTAGGTGGCGATCGATAGTCTCTACCTATTCCATTGGGGACGTAAAGGCGTCAATATATGTATATATGTAATCACTAATTGTCTGTTATTATAATTTTATTCTGTGCAGAATTGTAACCAGCTGATTACATTCTGTGTAACCCCGATCCGCACTCTATGTATGTTTATAGTCGCTTCAACACATAACTTGGGCACAGAACACATGTCTTGAGTGCCAACCATCTGCCCTACCAAGTCATTAAGGAATAAAATTATTTGCACTAAATGTGACACAAAGTTAGCACTAATGACATGTAAGTGAATATTATATAAGGTAGGCCTTTTCTGGTTGGTATGTCGTAAAATAAGATTAAGGACGTCAGGGTAAAAATATGGCGTATTTAAGTTGCAATTATGTGACAGTGCTAAGTATGAAGAAAGTTATAAGGTGAGTTAGTTAATTCCAGCTCTGGATTGCTCTTAAAGTGACCTCGAACTATATCCCTGACATTCTGTATAATTACAGTGTACTAATTTTGCATACAACCTAATAACCGTAAAATATGTTGTCTCAGTTCGAATACCTATTCAAATGACGTTAAAATGACAGTGTAGCATTTACTACCACTAAACAAAATGACTACATATGCCTTTTTATCAATTTATATCCAAATGTAACTATAGTCTGATCAAGTAGAACGTTAAGTTAAATAAACAAACTAATTTACAGAATTCCATTGCCTCAAAACAAAGGGTTGTATCAAGACAGTAATTTATATATCGTTAGCGAAATACCCACCAGTTATAAGGAACATCTGACCACCATTTGGTTGGTGCGTGACCGTGCATCGTTTCCTATAACTTATGTCTTAACATATGATCTAGAAATTCATTCGATTATCATGACCAGGGACTTGTAGAATGTAAGCAGATGTTAATTTTTAGTGCTCGTTGAGTTCTCAAAGATTTTAATTGACACTTTGTGTTTGTTTGGGAAAATCATCGTATGCAATATTTATATTGATCTCTATGAATGTCATAATATTTGCAGGTGAAATGTAGAGTTAACTTTCCAAAGACTTTCAAAATGGTGACACTACTGGTTCCTTAGAATCTTCATATACTAACCCGCATAGTAGTTACTATGATGATTATTTCTAATTATTAACTGAGCAGGTCACTTTAGAAAACCATTAACTTACAAATCCATTTCCTAGCTCAAATACCAACAAAAACGTATTGAAACCATTTTTTTTCCATAATGTCATTTGTTCATGCATTTGCATTTCATTCTGTCGGAATGCACCGCAGACTATTAGGCTGGCATCGCCGGCAATCACGAAGGCGACGATTGAGCGAAACGACTCTTTATAAGCTCTACCAACGCGATCCCCCAATTAGGTCGCTGCATTGAATTATTACACTTTTTTCTTTAATCAGCGCAGAAGTTGGAATACTTAGACACAGAGTAAGTGAGAATAGATGTAGCTGCTTTGTTTTGTAGTCTGTGGTTTATGTTGTTGTTATGTTGTATGTATATTATTGCAATTAGATTGCATTCGTTATCATCATCATCAGTCTGTATCAATCCCCTGTTGAACATAGGCCTCCCCCAAATGACGCCACTTTTCCCTGTCAGTTATGCGTGTTAAAAATTCCAAGATTGTATTCACAGTCAATATTTATGTTGTAATATTTAGTATATTACTTTGTTGTCTCGTTTACTCTTACCTATAACTGTGTGTGAGGGAAAAAAAAGCGACATAATATTTTAATTACTGAAAAAAAATTTTTTTTAAGTTGTACAGCCTTAAACATACAGACATTAAATTAGTATACATCTTCTCTGCACGAAATGTAGTCGTTTTACTTGAGAGCTGACGTTTCCCTTAATCACTGATAATTTTTCTTACGTTTATTGGTATGGGTAAGTAAAAGGTAGGTAGGTCATTCACTATCATTCACTAAGTCCTTACAGATTATCATGATAATACCAAAACAAACGCCTCGCATGCAAAATCAGAATCTTAGAACTAATAAAGCCTACATACAAAGTTGCATCTACCTTATAAATGCAAAATAACGAAACCAGTTGTAGTGTTAAAGAAAATCCTAAACCCAACTATTTTCAATTACCTTCTTGCTGTTGTCTGATTTATATTTTTCCATTTAATCTTAATGCCAGCCATTTACACTCGGTACCTGGGCTATCAACACATATGCAGATTTCAATTAATAGTGGAAATCAAGGGACACATTAATCCTTAAAAGGACATGGACACTATTAAGAAATATGCGTATGCAAAGCTAGTCGCAACTCTGCAGCTGGTTTTAAGGTGATACTGCCATATTATGCAGATGAACACTGCAATTGAGGTAGAGTGGCACTATTTACTGCTAGGGCGATGTCATTGTATATACATGTGCCCACACATACATGGCGTATTTAGACAGAAATTCAAGACGATTTGAATAATAATATAGAACTTAAGGTTGGGTGATACGGTTACTTATTGAATTGAAATATAATTATACTGTTAACTGTAATATTATGACGTTTTGAATCATAACTGTGCGAGTGAGTTACTTATAATGCAACAAAACTTGGAGTCTTTACGAAACCTAAGTCAGCATGCAGTTTAATAACGTGACATAGGGTGTCCAAATCATCCAAAGTCTTTGAACCAATTAGATTCCCTCAGAGTTACATTGTGTACAATAATACTCACACTCTCATTTCCCTGTAGAGTGATAAGCAGAGATCACGGATCCTGACAAACAACCTTCGATTCATTGACACTCAAACACCTCCTCATACTTCAAACTCTTTTTCAATATGGAGTTTATCTGACTATCGAATCTACATATTCTATATACAATGTAAGCTCAAATACATAATGTACTAGGGACCTTCGTAAGACTTCGATGGAACTCAACAAGGCGTGATTGAACATGGTAATTACAAGATCGATAACATTTGCATGCGAGGCGGCACAAAAATAATGTACCCGACGATCACAAGTTGTACTTGAACTGTGAGTATATACCTGCTTGTACTTGTACATGAACTTAAGGCTTAATGGCTTGGAATAGCAAATTAGGCGCTTAAGGCTATTTTTGATATACATATATAGCTATGTTAGGTTATATAAAGGTAATTATAAGTGTGTAAATAAATAAAAGTAAATGACTTGTATTAATTGAATTTTAAAGATGATTTGGGTACCTTAAATCTAATTTTTTACGAATAAATGAATGTCATAGATATTTTTGACAAATACTGTTGTTATATCACCATGGCAACCAATGACAAAAAAGCAATGATGTTTTAGCAAGTAGTTATATTTAAGTAACTGTTACATTAGATCTAAGCATCAAAAATGTTGAAGTTCTACAACCGTTATGGAATAACCAATTAAAATAGCAACACTTCACGGACGAACAAACTTGAAAATAATTAATTTTATCAGCTCTCCATCAGTATTAATACCAGATAAAAACGATCGGGCCTATTAATAAATATAGCATATTACTGGCAACATTTGCTGCGTAAAAACACTGGCTAACTGAAGTTTGAGTGGCTAACGAGACTTAGGTTCATTAAGACAAGATTGTGGCTGAGAGATAAAAGACTTTATCACGAGACTGATCTAGGATCGATCTAGTTCTTTAACAGGCACTAGGTTGCTAAATGTCGCTCTAGGAACTTTAGTAGAACTAATTTTATAGCCCTACTTGTGGACTAAAATAGAAACGGGATATTTACGAAATAGGGTAATTAGTTATTGTAATATACATATACGTTAATCACGATAGACGCTATAACCGCCGAGTGTGTATGTGTGTCAATGAAGTGAAGCCAAAGTGATCTGTCAGGCCTCTACAGGGAATCAGGCGTGATGTGTGAGTATATTATGTTAATCACATTTTGAAGTTCCAACACTAAATGTACTGACAGATCAAATTCAGATAAGAATTTTCCCGGACCACTAATTACACTTAAAATATATTTTATTATTTAATTAAGGTCTTAACCTAAAAAATCTTTATTGAGTGTCACAATAATTTTCGCACCTGGCAACACGCGGTAATGTGATCCACGTCAAGCGCTGGTATAAAGAAAAGAGTGTGCGCACGCGCTGTGTTCCAATTTCGAACTTTTCAAATCCAACCCTCGCCATTGTTCTTTTTGTGAATTTTAAATTCATCATGGCGGCCGGCGTGCGTTTGACATTTGAAGGGTTGCCATTGTTTTCCGAATAAACAATTCATAAAACCTCCATACATTTTCATTTCATTATTATGGGCAAATAATTTATTTTATTTCCCCGTTTTAAACAAAAGTTTCGCCATAAATAAATTTGAATAGCACAATGACGGATTTTGTTCACTTCAAGTTCTTCGGATCTGTTGTTGGCTTCCTTGTTATTTTAAAACTGAGAGGAATTATCAGAATTTACTGTAATCCAAGCCAAAGATTAATTCCATAGACCTAACGATTTGAATAAAGAAGGTTTTTAAAAAGTGGACTTCATTTGTCTTTATCATTGAGCCCTGTTATATATAAGTTAGATAAAATTCAACCTTTTTACTCATTACCCGTTAAAACAACTATAAAGTTTTAAAAGCGACATAAAATGGACGTTATCACAAGTTAGTGGCGCTTATTACGAGGCAATGCATACGGAATTATTATTTAATGTAGAGAAGGCCATTAATCAATGCATGCTTTGAATTAAATGTATGTGTGACTAGCTATGACCGGCGACTTTAGCCATACAATAAGTTATTCTGAATATAATTCAGCTACTTATAAGGTGAAGAAAGAACTAATAAGTCATTTGCCTGTTTTTAATATTAGTACCCATCCTTTGCATTACAGCAATTTCCTTCATGAATATTTTCGACTAATGAATATGGTTAAGTGTCACCCATTTTGAAGTGGATTTCAAAGGTAATCGTTATAAGTTATATAGGCACTCATCAAACAATAACTTCTCCAAGTAATCGGGACACAACGAGCGTATATATAGTAATCTCGCTGTATATGTATGCATTGGTATCAATCAATATGTAGAATATATCCTGTTTGAAAACACTCGCGATTTGTACTCATTTTGTTTACAATATGAGACCGGGTCGTATCGGGATAAAATTAATAAAGATACCTTTATATAACCCGACGTTTCGACCCAGTTGCATATAACGTGGTTGCAGGAAGACTGCGGTACATACATAGATACACAGCACGCCTGATTCGCTGTAGTGTGGTAGGCAGAGAAATTCCCATTTGCCCCGATCCTGACAGACCACTTTCGCTTCATTGAGATTCATACATCTTCTCATACTCTCTCAGCGGTTATAGGTACTCCTAACGTCACATTTTTTCAATATAGCGTCTGCGGTCTCATATAGTAAATACCCATTGGTATCAGTCCAGTTTTCTAATCCTTTGGCTTCAGATCGACAGTTACCAAATCTCTTACTCCATGTTACTAGCTATTAGATAACTTACATATGTATCTGGTACGTGTATTAGTATGTACGGTACCCACCATTCAAGTCCCACGGACACCCATCTAAAGGAAGCACTTTTATTACCTGTCAAATGAACAATCAGTGAAGAATAGTGCCTGTGTTTAAATTTAATGATGGCGCCCAAAAGCAGCTCAATATTTTGTTACAACCATCACGTTCCTCGTAAACCGTTGATATTGTGCACCAGAGACATAATAAGTGGTCTTAGTTAAGGACAGTACGTCTTTGGGTGACGCCAGCGGACTCTGGTGGGTGGTACTGGTATTTAAATGGACGTCAGATAGTTCTGGTATAGCTAACAGTTAAGCGCATACTAGACTTCATATTTGGAATTGGGAAGTTACCAATCTCAAACGATCTGTAAGAGTTATTATCTGAAAAAGGATAACTTTCGATCTATACAACATTTAAAGTTGGAAAGTTAAACAAATACTCGAAGTAAAATATATTTTACGAAAACCAAAAATAAGGGTCTAAATATAGATATAAATAAAATATATTTGAAAAAACCAAAAAACAATAGTATAAATATAGATATAAAACACAAAATACTGAATAAGGATTTTGTTAAAAAGACCTAAAACCGCCGCCGTTCTATCAGTTATAGAGATCAGTTATTGAAAACTAAATCCTACTTGAGAAGGCTCTTCATTTCAAACCTATTATAATGGATTGGTACACGTATATAACATCACAGTTTCCTGGTCAACGAACATTGGAATATATGAACCGAATAGTGTTGTACTTTTCCTGAGAATATCGAATCGATGTTTTGGATAGTTTTTTCTATAGAAATCACTGAAAGTAGTTCGTGAAGGAACTTTTAAGATATAACATAAAATAATGTTCCACAACCGTTTAGCTTGCTTAGTACTATCATCGACAACTGTTAACTATAAGGTTGTTAAGTAATAATGTACATAAGTTCTCCTTGTTTCTTACCCTTCAAAGGTTTAAGACCTTTCTGAAATTTCATTTACAAACAAAACTCTCAGTCAGATTTTAAACATTCAAATTTAGCGAATACAACTCCCCAATAAACTATGTGTCCTATATTTATAACACCAAGTACAAACTATCGATATCGACTGCTGCCCACATCCCTAACGGCCTCCCCCCTCACCCCTCGCCAGAACTACCCGACTTTTCCATTACCGTTAATTTGTTCGAACGAGACTTGGCTGCAGCGGTGTCATCTAGGCAAGAAATTGTACGGACTATACGTCTTCATTTGGTCTAAGAGGCATTTGAGGGTATTGTGCACATTGTATGGAGAAGGTATAGAGGTATAGTTGCTGTAAGTTTCGGTTAAATTGGTCTGTGTTTATGGTGTGTCTGTATAAATAAATGTGTGAAAGTCAATTATTTAATGGAACTTAATTATATATGGTAAGTTTCACGCGGACACAACATTGGTGGTGAAAAGAAAGAATAAATTATTTCTTTCTAAATTTCTTACAATCATAATACATTAATTACATTAATAAGGATTTGAGAAGACCACAGATGCAACAGGTAAATCCCACCATCAACGAAAGCTACAAAGCCTACAACAACAGGGCGATAACGTACAACAAAAACTATAATCAAGTTAATTATCTGGAATCTGTTAGGATAGTCGCAATTTCCTCGCCAAAGAGTAGGGCAGCCAAGCCCAGTTTGATTCTCACGAAATCCGATATTAGGCACGCGCCCACCGTTGGCTTTGCGCTGATTACTATTATTATTTCGCCCGTTTTTTGCTACCGCCCTAATGACATTGTTTGCTGATGACTCCCGGTGCAAGGGTCCATGTCAGGCTGGTAACGAGCGTGACATTTCAAGGAAATGAATGCACTGAACTTGTTATTACGGGAACGTGTCTGCGATGTTACTGCCAAGGCGATGTTTTGTTTTGTTTGCTGGAAAGCAACTGAGACGGCCAATTGGTGTGTGTTAGTTTAAAAAGTTACGAGTAGATATTGTTAGTTTTTACTGGGTTTTTGCAAACTGATCTTACAGAAAATTATGCTATATAATATAATAGAGAATTTATATATAGTATGTATTATCTGTAGTCATTGGCTTACGAACAATAAGATGACCTGGGAGGATCATATAGTATGTTTCTGAATACTTCAAGGGTGCATTAAAGAAGAATAACGATAGAATGGTTAATCTTTAATAGAGTAGTACCTCAACATGTCAAAAGGAGTAAGGAGTTAAACAACTCCATACTCTTTCTATATATGTTGGTAAACGTGGTTATCTCCAAAGGTTTCTCTCTCTTAGTTTCTCTTCAGTCGTGTACGCAAAGAGAACTAAAGCTCTTAATCAAACAAATGGTTTATACAGGGGATGTCCATAACAGACAAACGGGTTCCGGACGATACCAGCGGAGCATTTATTACAAATGATAGAATAAATGAGCAGTTCGGAATTCGGCCCTTATCCCGTATATTAGTGACGTACTCCAACTGTCAAACAGTTTCCACATCTCGTTCATGTGTCCAAAGTCGAAACTGGGCCAACTCTAGTCGAGGGCCCTAATCGATAGTAATTGTGTTTAGGCAACAATAGTGGCCGCGTCCCCTTGCGGCGCATCCACTCATTGTTGGAGGGAATCTGATACGGCTTGTTCCCGCAGCGTGTCGGCAGTTTTCAGGAATCCTGTTGCCTAATGAAAGCGAAGAGGGAAGCTTTTAGTGTAGACAGTTTTTCGGGAAATGCGCTTTTTATTGCCGCTTGTAACGGTTTGTCTTTTCTAATTGACTACGATTTCGATGTTGGTTAAAATATCTAGTTTGTATCGAGTTTTATTTTACAATGAACGAAATTAGGAAACTGCTCAGCACGTAATATTACATCCTTGTATTGCATACATACTACAAGTGCATACTACACAACTTATTCCACAAACCATTTTTACTCCTTAACATCTGACAGCCATCTGAAGCTCCCACATAAGACACCGGTTACACTATACCATTTCCTGGCCCAAGGAGCATTAGAGTAACAAACAGCGTTCCATTCGACTGCCCTTGAGGCATTGTAATAAACCCTAGATTTTCCGCCGCGTGCCCCGTTCGCAGGCTTTGACGCTGGGGTGTGCGACAGGCGTAATCTCTCGTCTATTGTCGAAGGCTCCGCATAATGAGCGATGGGCTAGCAACCGCTAGCAGGATTCTTTGTGGCGCACCCTAGCGGCGCTCCCCCAACGATTTTTCCTTGCTTATTTGTTTTGTTCTCGTAATTGTTGTTTGGTTTTCCTGTAAATTGCTCGGTTGGTAAACAGTGGCGCGGAGGATAAGGTAGTGCGCAGTGCACTACGATTGTGGGTAAGGGCTTAATTATATTCTATGTTGTACTTAAAGTTACATTTCAATAAGTGTGCTATAAGTTGTACTTTTATATTTTACTAATTTGGTGGCTAAGTGCTTTGCAAGATTAGAGAAAACTGTAGATCAGAGGACTCTAGAAACCTTTAAAACAAGACGTCCACCACATGGCTTATTTACTTATATGAAAGATACTGTGTTCATTTACAAGCAATCGATTAGCTGGTATCCAAAGGATAAATTTGTTGTTTTAAATTTCTCTCATAACATGAAAAATCCAATACAATCAACCAGGTATTTAGGGCTCTTTATAGTAAACTAAACCGTACATATGACAGGCTCTTTAACCGTTGGTTCCGTTGTTGTAATCAACAATCGTCCTGGCCTTTGAAACAACGAGCCGAGAGCTCCCCTCGATTGCCTCGGCTATAGAATCAAACGATTATGATGAAATTCAAATAGGCATTGGCCTGCGCCTTGGACACGTGTTCGCTGGCTTAAATCCACTTACAATTAAGCTTTAAACTCCGGTTAATTAAACTCGGCCGTATTGTCGCACGAAACCCTTTAAGCCGCCGCAACAATGGCAGGCTTCTATGAAAAACGCCCATAGAGCGAGCGCCATTCATTTCCCTCCGCGACTCCGATATTAAAGTTCGTTTTTCGAAACCCGGATTTGGCAGTAACCCCCGCTGAACAGGATTTGAATATTTGACAGCTGATTGAAGTCCCTTTAAAGCGAGAGGCAGCACCTCCCCAGATAGGCGAAGGAAGTACAAGTGCTAATAAAGCTAATTGCGTGAGCGATCGAATGGGCCGCCGAGGAGGCTTTAGTGCCGATTCGGCAGTTGCGGGGTGTCGCGGACGCAAAGAAATCGCCCATCTCATTTGAATAACTGCTGTCGCTCGCTCCGATTCGGATTAAGAATCAATTAATCGGACTTCCTGGGCGGGAATCCCGTCCGAGCACCTACGATCCCTGAATTATGTATGTGCCCGTTCCGTTACATTGAATAACTAATGATTCGTGCTCCTCGGTGCGCTGCTGCCTCGCGATGCGCTCACTATTTGAATATTACTCATTTCATATTAATGCGCGGGCAGCGATCGGCTCCCCTGGCCACTACCGGACACTGTTACTTGCCAGAGAATTACTAGGATTGTATTTTGGTATGATAGTTTTGCATTAGATAGGGTTTCCTACTGATTTCATAAAACATCAACTAGTTAGACTGTTGCATCAAATTTCAACGCATACAAGAAGTTGCAATACTCATATTCATATCTTATTTCAGAGAGAAATACTTTAGTATAGCCTGTTAAGATTTTCCTTCTCAAACAGCTTGCCTTTCCGTAGGTACGGCATTACAAAGATTAAGAAGTCCACTAAGAATTCACAGATTAGACTCTGGCCATTATTGCTTACAATCTGTGGAGCCCCGCGGAGTGAGCGAACACTGGCTGTCATTACTCGAGCGGCCTGCGAGCGCTCGTTAGATGCCCGCCGAGATTAGAAGAATTACTATCAAAGATTAATGTTAATTGTGATTCTATTGTTGCTATCAAAACCCATATGAGAAAGTGGTAGTGCAACCCGAAACAAACGCAGATAAGAGCGATATTCACAGATAAGGACCGAAAGCAACAAGTCATGTATACTTGTAGATAGTATCGTATCGTAATAACTGATTTCGTGATAAATACTAGATACGCACTGAGCGTACATAACACTGCTTATTTACATTTTGGATTGTTGTGGAATACTTATAAGTTCTTAGCATATTCTACCTCAAACTTATATGTAGTTTTATTCAATCATGGTATTAGATATTTCTGACAACATATTCTCCTATGTATATATCTTTATACGACTCACGACAAAACATGTAAACAAACAGATAAAACAATCCCAAAAACGCCATTATTTTCCTTAATCAAACGTTAGATCCATCCTATTCGATCTTATTGGAAGCACCACGATACAGGCATAAGCACATGCACTTATTCACATTATGTATGTATTAAGCAAATGTTTGGATGTCTACTTGGTTTGGCATTCGGGGGCGGATGTAAGAAGGGTGTGCGCTGTTGGTATTCATGGCGACCTATTGTTTTATAGAGACACTGATGTACGAAATAAGAGATGTGGATATCGATTTGATTGGCCTTTTTAGGCTGGGTATGAATAAGTAGCTAGTTAAGTTGTTACAATATACTGTATCGTTTT